>VUQR01035772.1:83409-97194 GCA_015108515.1 Hemichromis elongatus
TTCAGCGGTTTTTTTTTGGTTTTTTTTAACACAGTGTCAAGGTGGAAGGAACCTTGGAAAAGTGGAAAGACATCAGCAGGGATCTTGGATAAGTAATTGTTGTGGACATCCCAACAGACTCTCTCTAAGAGAGCTCTGCATAATGAACACCCTCAAACCCCAATGAAGTAAAGCGACGTAAAGGAGAGCGGGACACAAAGGTGGCACTAATACTGTATTTTTAAAAAATATCAGTGTTGCATAGCCTGCAGTATGACTATAAAGTCACATTAATACTATGGTAACAAACATCACTCTCACAAAAGTATGTTGTGTTGCAGAATTGTGCTAAACTTAGAAGGCTGCTGGGGAAAAATGCCATCTGAGTGCAAGTGTTTGCTTAGCAACATCGTAAATTATACAACCTCAAATCACTTCTACTGAGAAGATGCGTTCTGTAGAAGTGGGTTTCATCAGAGATGCACAAACTCCCACATGTTAACTCTAGTCAAATGATTCATTGCAGCTGAATGCGTGACATCAGTAGTTGCACGTGTACCTGTCAGCTAGTGAAACCTGAAGATCGCAGGAGTGCGTGAGAGTGCTGAAACTGGTTTGACAGGCCAGAGAGTAAGACAGAGGATGACCAAAGATTTATGCGCCACCTCGGTGAATGAAAGGAGAAATGCTGTTCTTAAAATTTTGCAGCTTTAAGTGAGTCTTAATGCTGAGCCCCCAGCCTCCTTAACACAAGGCAGATCAGTATGGAGAGCAGCCTGCACACCAGTGGCGCTGCAATGAAGATTACATTAAAAATAAAAGCCCTGACAGTGGAGGGTGTTGTATGAACTCCCTTAGAGATGAAATAGGCTTTAAAACGCGTTGAATATGAAATGAGAGATTGAAGAAGATGGTTTGGGGCAGAGACGATTACAGATCTTGGTAGATGTTAAAAATCCATGACTAGTGAGCGATCTGAGGAGTTATGCTGTGGGTTTGCTGCAATTAGTTTTCTCTGTCAGTTTGGCATTTGGGTGGATGTGAACTGCTGTTCCCCGTCACTGCTGCCATGAGACTCTGAGCCCTGAGGTGATTAGCTTGGGAATTAAGACAGATTACAGGCCATTGTTCTCTGGGGTCTGGGTAGGGCTGGACGGGGGCAGTAATCTCTTGTAATTCCCCGTGTCCGTGATTTGCTGCCAATGATTTAATTTGACTTGCTGCTGATAGGAGTCCTCATTTTCAGCTCTCAGGAAGTCAGACTCCTCCCTTGAGCTTACCAGTTGCTGGGAAGAAGAGAGAAGGAACTTGTAGATGTTCACCTGTTAAATGCCTCCTTTGTCTAAACGAGAGAGTCGAGCTCTGTTGCTGTTTACCTAAAAACCCTTGGTTCTCACTACAAACCAGGTGCATAGGGGCAGGGCATGACTGACAGCAAGGCAGGTGCTGGGAAAGCTCGCACATGACCAGTCTCATGCTAAATGTGGGATTAGCTAATGTTGTCAACTGAAGCAACAGCTCGTTGCTAAACATTATTGCAAGTTTTAGTTGTGAGACAAATATTCAAAGACAAATATCTTGCTTTAATTATGAAATGTAACCGCAACAGAATAATGACACAATCAGCATTTAGGTTGGTTTCCTATTACCCTCACATTCACTGTAAATATGATTGATGGATCATTAAGACCTTACTGTGCAACCAAAAATGGAGGGATGGCACCTTTGTTTCCCCTTTAGTGTAGGAAGTCATGGATTGAAGGAAATCAATCAGTAATCACTGATTCGATCAGAGGGCTCAACTTTATGATTTTGCTAATTTTACAATTCGATAACAATAGAAAATTTACATGAATAGTGAAGTAAAAGTCATAAGCGACAAATTGCTCTCATCTTGTTATGTAGTTTTGTGAATCAGTCAGTCTACAGATTTGCCTTTATCCGGGTAAGTCAACTCAGAATGGCTTAATTGACACTTCAGGCGTCACCAAAAGTTTGGAAGTTTGGAACTGTTCACAAAATGGTATTGGTCTGACAGCTCGGCCAACGGCCAACAATAGCACAAAGAATTAATGTGCAACTTCACCTCACAAGTGAAACGGAAATTGGCCTCTTAAATAATTGATTCCTCAATTAGAAACTAAAACACCCTCATGGCTAAAGTGATACATGGCCAGTTGAGGTTTCTGGGGCTAGAAATTCTTAGACTTTTCTTCATTTACTATATTGCATTACAAGGTTCAAGCTAATTAGTGGGGAGACGCCAGTTCTATTGTACCCACTCACCCCGGTTCCTGTCCTCTTAGTCTGCACCATTAGCAGGCACTTCCTCCCTGTAGCAGCTGTTTACAGTTTAACCATTTAGCGCACACTTTTATCCACAGTGTCCTATAATAACGCCAGCTGTAAACACAAGAGAGCATTCTTCAAGCATTAAAGGCACATGCTGTGAAACAGTTTAAAGGACTGTGGGGGAAAAAAAGCGTTACAAATTTAATCAGAAAAAGTCAAAGTCATTACAAAGCTTCTCCTTTGAAATCTGCAATTTTTACAATCAAAAGCTCATCAAAAAATTTAACGTTTCTTTAAAAATGCAGTAAAGGTAGTAGTGTTTGGAAATATTGCTTGATTCACTGGAATCTTGGTGTGTGCCCACAGTAAACCAAGTGGAGAAGTATCCTTTTTTCTTTTGACTTATTTACAGTAACACTTTACACTTCATTAAAGCTTTAGACCCTAAAACCAGGCAGTTTGAACCTCTGGACGGGTGGATTTTATGTAGAAGCACCCGAGCTATTCTAATTACTTTCATCTTATAGGATTTTAAATGGTTGCTTCAAGGATGGGGACCAATTCTGCAACGGTCTGCTTATCAACGGGCTTTGTTGGAATCCACAACCAATCTCTTTGTGATAATGTTCCAATTATCTGTGACAAATCGGCAAACAATCACAAATCAGTTGCTGTCTACATAAGCATAATTCCTATTAACTACAAGAGTCTATACAATCATTTCAAAAGTAGTCGCTCGGAGATTGAGGGTGTCATTTTCTCAACCTCTTTGCAACTATTTGGTTGCTGCAACTACTTGCGACAGTTGCAGAATGCAACGAAATTAAATGTATTCGCCAGGCAACCACCTGACTGAGCCATAAGTGTACTGATTTTTAAAATTTTGTTGTTAGTCTTTCTTGTAAACAGTTTGAATAGCATGCTATACTTTGTGTGGCCTCCATGTCTTTCCAGAGGTAAGCAGTTTATGTTCCTGCTGATAGTGTTTTGTCTGAAGACCTGTGCGGGTTGAAACTGGTCATTACTGCACAACGTGGCATGCATTAACTGTAAACGGCTCCTTTTTTTTAAATCCCACTCTGTGCATGAGCAGTCTCCTGAAATTTGTCTTTTAAAATGATGATCCAGACATATGTTATTGGAAATGATCAGGAGATTTAACGCCATGCAAAACCGACTTGAGGCTAAACTTACAATGTAAACAACAGTACTGCCTGTGTCTGCAGATACAGTGTGTTGCTTTACTGTGTGACTTGACAAAAGAGGTGTGTATCCCAAATATTTATTTGATGTCAAGGAACTGACTGAAAGAGAAGCAGGCGCATACTTTATTTGGTCAGATAGAGCTGTTTATGAGCTGTAGCCTGCGTAGTGCATACGCACCAGCTACAGCAGACTAGCTTCCAGCTGCAGCCATGCCGCAAAGATGAAGTAGAGGCAAACAAATCTGTTTATTATCCCTGCCGTGTGGCATTGGCTGGCATACAACCACATCATGTTTTTTTCACAAGGTGATTTGTGCGGCTGACACATACTACATGGTTTTATATTAACAACATGCTGACTGTTAGAGGTCTGACTAATCCTAAGAAGCTTTTTCTAAAAGATGACACAAGCCTGTATACGGTTGTGTTGGAAATCTGCTGGCAGTCGTGCAGATCCAAGGGTCATTTTCAGGGTTTGTTTATGAAGTGTAACCAAAGGGTGAAGTCACTCTGCAGCAGAAGAGAGATGATGGCGTTAGAAGGGAATGCAGAAAGTCAGTGGAGTCTTGATAGTCCTGCATGAGTTGGTTTTCGTATCCATGAAAGTTGTAGTTCAAGTCAAAAAAAAAAAAATTGGGCTGCATCCTTGACAGGTTGTGCAGTAAGACAGGTTAAGTAAAGGTTACTGTTTAACTTATAGATGTGGTCATGTCATGGTTGTAGATTATAAAGCATGTGTTCAACCTTTTTGATCGCTTGATCTAAGCTCAGTGACAGTCTTGCCAATAAGTTTGTGGTCTTAATTGACCAGACCTCCCTATCCCCGGCCACCCCCTTCCGCTCTTCCAGGCAGACACCAAGGTATTCTCAAGCAAGTCAATAGGTCTCTTTTCAACATGTCCTGGGTCTGCCCCAAGGCGTCCAGAACACCTCACTTAGGTGCCACTTGGGAGACATCCTAGTCAGATTCCGTAATCACTTCAGCTGGCTCGTTTCAAATCACCACTTTTTCGTCATAGAGCGATTTATGTGCCCTAGTCCTTGAAGCTGTGCTGTCAGGGAGGGGCTCTAGCGGTCCAGTGCCGTGTGGCCTTGGTGCTCCTATCAGTGGTTGCTAAAACTGGCTTTGTGATGAGTGGTTTAAAAAAGACAAAAAGATGGCAATACACGAAAATCCTGTTACTTAAAAATAACTAAAATAAAATAATTTTAAAAGTTAATTGTAAAATGTTATTTACATTAACACAAATACTAGGCAGCGGCTGTAACAGCTTGTACTTTTTTAACAGTGTAAAGATCTCTTCACCAGCAGATCTAGCTTCCAAACAACACAGCAAAATGAATGGGCTTTAATAATGATTCCTTTCTTTGGAACTAATTTTAGAAAGCTCATGTGAGAAGCTAGAAGTTTGTTTTGGGTTTTATTTCATTTCACATGCATAAAAAGAAGTGCTGTTTTATTTTTTTTTTAATCCACTGCCTGCAGAGATGATGTATAGCTCTCTCAAAGATTAGCATCTTGCTCTTGACAGCATTGATTGATAGTTCTTCAGAAAGAGGCTTTAACTGGTTGCTGCACTGGAAATTATTCTGAAATCTCACATTAGGCTTATAAGCCTTTAAACTTGGCTGTCTGTCAAATACATTTTCAACTATAGTTGTATTTAAAAAAATAAAAAAAAAAATAGGTGTACGTCTTGAACTCCTGTTTGGCAATCAGGAGAGGAGATGCTTTAAAAGCCTCAGGGCTGGAGGTGAAGCAGCGAGTAGCTCTGAGCTGCTGAGTGACTTTATACAAGCAGCAGGCTCTCTCTTATCGGTCAACACCTCTCAGATTTCCACTTCAAGGCCAAGAAGGTCCCCCCGTTCCTCTTTAATGGCTTGTCCTGCAATGTGTACATTATCAGACATAACACTGATGACTCTGATATCTGTTTGCCTCTTCTAAAACCCTGGAACATCGACCTACTTTACTGCCCTGATAAAGCCACACACCTCTTTTGTAGACCTTTGTCAACACTTCAAACATCATGAATCTTTTTTATTTGATGGATTAATGTGTTAGAATTCACTGGCAGAATAGTTTTTTCTTTCTTTCTTTCTTTCTTAGCAATTTGGGTTTAGAGTAATACATTTACATGCTCTGTGCCCTTTCTTGCTCGAGGAAGTGGAACAGCAGCCTCTGAGCATTTATCATTTACATGACGTGTCCTATATTCAGAGGACTGGCGGGGGCCACCAGCATCAGTGCTTTCCCAGAGTTCATTGCTTTTACTATATGTTGCCGTTAGGAAAAAAAATTTGGTGGTGGGGTCATTCTTCACAAACCCGGGGTCACCGCAGACGAGAACAGCTCCCATCATGTGGATGTTTCTATAGTTAACTTCTAAAGTTGTAATGCTATCTTTATTTAAAAAAGGCAATGAATTTACTTGTCCTAAACATGTTTATGTTGAGCAGAATGCATTCAGTCCTAGGAGAGAGTTGCATATGTACTGTACAGGCCGTTCTCATCTCAGGGCGCCTCCGTCTTATTAGGACAGATGCTGCAAGTGAATAGTGTGTCTGTCCTCCAGAGCCAGGCTTGCTCAGTCAGCTCAGCTGGCCTTGGCCTGCTCTGCTGGCTGATCTCAAGCTGCAGGGACGCACTTGTCCCCCCAGAGAGGCTGCAGGCGCTGCTGATGCTAGAGGAAACAAGGCTCTGGAATGTAAGGCACAGCTTGAGCTCAGTTTGATGTCTTGGAACAAGTATACCAGAGTTTGCAGTCTGAGACAGCGTTTTAGTTGTCTTGCTCTCTGTATCAGTTTACAAGTTTTTGTTTTGGTTACCGTCCGTGCCAGAGGGAGCTGCGCACTGGCAGGTGAAGCATTTGAGATCCTTTGGCAAACAGTTTGACTTTGAATACAGTTTCAGTAAATCCACCACTATAGTTTTTACCCAAAGAAAGGATGACCTGCATAACGGATAAGGAAACATTTAAGGCTAGGTGCTTACACAATGTGGTGTATTCCCAGAGGTCATGGGTTTGCATTTTTAAATTGCACAGGCTGGCACTTTCAGAGAAGAAAACTGAGATGGCAAAATATATATTTTTAAAGTTTTCCACCCCAGAACACGCAGCACATATCATAGCAGGTATTTCTGCAGCTGTGACATTTGCCATGTGCCGTTACTGTTTGCTTGTGGAGCTCTTCTGTTAGCTCTTTCACTACAGCCTGTGTCAGTGTCTTCAGACTGCCCTTGGTTTGGCATCAAGCACTGTGAAGGGGCCCTCATACTGTGCAGCCAGGACCACGCACAGGCAAGTTGGTGTCGGAAAAACTTGCAGATCAGTTCCATGTAGGTTCTGTATCTCAATTAAACTTAATGAATTAATTACTTAAATTTATTTAAAATAAATTATTAATTTTATTTTTTTTTTTACTATTAAACCAAGATCTATGCAGAATGAAAAGGTGGATGGACAGCTTTGGTCTTGTCACCCACATCATCAGTACCATATAGACACAAGTCAAATAGTAATATACTAAACTTTCACATATTTATTTAATCATCTTCTTGAGTCTCTAAGATGGATTATTAGAAGTTGAAATTACCTAATAACCTGTATATTCTAGATGACATACATCTACCAATGAGCCGCAACATTAGTACCACTTTCCTAATTGCGGTGACCATGATTAAGTAATCCAGGTGGTGTGGTGCTTCCTGCTGGGGGAGGCTGTTACTCCTATGTGCTGGTGTGCTACTGTGTTTAGTTTCAGATTTACATCTGCGGTAAGTATCAGGACCCCAAGGTTCCCCAGCAGGGGACCCTGTTGGTGCTTCTAATGTTTTGACTCATCAGTGTTACCTTACTGCCCAAACCTTTTTGGCACTAAAAGCAAAGACGGCTTCCTTTTTAATGTCTAGACTGATAGTTTTGACCCCACAGTACGTTTTTCTGGATTTTTTTTTTCTTTTGGGTTTTTTTTTTTAATATATTGAGTATAGGAACAAGATGTTTCAGTCCTGTTCTAAAAGCTAAATCGCCTCAGGCCCATAAAGCTCACTGACACACTGTGATGATTGCAGTTTGTTCACCGCTGTGTTATTGGCTGACGTCCTATTTACCCACACTGTCTGCTACCTGACAGAATTACACCCTCGGCTCGATGAAGGTTATGCCAAACCGCCCTCCTGAAAGTCACTTTGCAGCTCTTTCAGTTACCGAGGCCTGTGCTGGGGTGTGTGTACCCATTGCATTGCAATAAACAAATGAAAAGGATCCCAGTGTAATTAGGAGCCCAAAAAGCATATTGGCTCTGCATTCTGTGCGTCTTCCAGGAAGAATATGAATTCCAAGTTTTCATTATATTTTTTTTCTCCTTGTCACTGCGTGTGAATGAAATAACTGGAAGCTACTCTCGTCTGCGTGTGAGAGGAAGTTCTTCATCCTGTGAGCTTTTTATTATTCATGCTGCGACACTGCGTGACTGCATGTTGTTTTGTTCGCCTCTTCGTCGAGTCTAGCAATAATGCTCTGTAAATCCCAAACGAGCTACAGAACGGAAATTTTGAGGAATTTTGAAGCTCGTTTACATTTTTTGTGAAAAACGAGCCAATACATGGGACTGTTGTGGTGTATAGACTATTCTATGTATTTGCCCAGGAGCTGCTAATATGACAGTAAAGTTAGAGGATGAAGGGAATGACAGCAGGATGAAATGAGTTTTAGATTTATAATCCCCGAGCCGTGACCCCCATTTCCTGCAGCTCGACGTCCTGGGGAAAATGTCATGTCAGACTTGTGTTGGCCAGATTCGATGGACAGGAAAGAGACGCCTCCACAGAGAACACACAAATACTCACACACTCCTGCACGGACCCAACTTTTCCTGTAGGTAGCCATGTACACACGCTTTCCGGGTTTCCATTTGATGTCATCTCATCAAATCTTCATGTGAAGGAGAGTTTCTGTTTTTGGAAGATTAAAAAGGATTAAGTAATTGCACATTTGATTCGAGGCCTTGAATTAAGATGTTTTCCGCCAAGGTTTTGTTTTTGGGTTTTTTTGCAGTTTCTAAAATGCTCCTTAAAATCTCTTTAAGTACATGAGCTCTCCAGTGAATGTCAGTTTTTCAGGACTATTGCTGAGGTGGCAAGTTAATGATACATGGTGCCAAACTCACAAATAATGTAAATCTAAAATGTATTTTTCTAGAAGCATTCAACAGATGCGGGGGATCGTGTTTGTGCATCCATCTAAGTGCTGTGACGGCAGCGACGGTTAAAGCTGCCCTTCCCTGACCGGTCAGTCAGCGTGCAGCAGATAAGTGGCGGAGCATTTATTTATTTATTTTTTTCTGCCAGTCTGTCAGTGCCGGTCTATCTCACTGTGTGGGAGTGGCCTTTGACCCGCTGCAGACAAACGCGTAGCGATGAGGCAGAGAGCCTGCTGAGCCTGCCGCACTCCTATCATTAACATGGAGAGTCACGCTCCCCCTCTGCACCATCCATTGTTTTCTGTTCCTGTCCTTGGGAAGAAACATGCTTTATTTCCACAGCCCACATTTGCTTCTTTCAGTATTGCTACTAATAACAAAGGTCAGACATTTTCTGCCTAAATGGATTCTTATTTATTTTTCCTGTCCCCTGGTAACAAAAAAATACTCGAATCAGTAATATTTTTTTTTTTCCCTGTCAGACAGGCTTGAATGGTAGTGAGGAGTGACGGTTGTTTTATTAGCCCCTCTAAGCTGACAGTTCCATTTGCTGGATTTTTGCTGCAGTTGGCGTTCAAAGGAAGTGACACTTAGTGGATCAGAGAGAAGGGGGCACACAGGTTACTCAAGCAAACACACCAGGCAGCAGGATAGCTTAACAGGGGGGACTTGAAATAAATGAGGCTTGAGGTTGTTTCCTTTGATTCAGTTCAGTTTTAATTTCCCCCGAATCAAAGCAGTTGGTGCTAGTGATGCACTGATGGTGCAGTAATGCCGACGCTTAAATAACTTAACCAATACAGATGCATGCCTATTTTTTTTATTTTTGTTGTTTTTTTTTATTTACCCTTATTTGCCAGGGTAGCTATTGCTGCTTACTCTAGCAACACAGGTGAGTCCTTTCCGTTCTTGCATGGGGATCATTGCTTATTCAATTTTTGTGGAAATATGTCTACATGAGACATTTCAGGGCTTGTTTTTGGACTGCTTTTATCTCAGTTCATCGGTCGGATCCTTTTTTTGATCTGGGTAATTTGTTTACTAATGTCTGCGTTTAAAGGAGCGCATCAGCTAAAATGCCTATGTCCAAAACGCTGAATCTGAAAGACCGGTGTTGTTAGCACTTGAGACCTGCTTAAAAACTCTGCACCGTTTCGTGACAGCGGACATCCCAGCCACTTCCCGCAGAGCCTCCTGCCTTAGGGAGACTTGGAGGTGGCTGAGCAGTGCAGGTTCTGCCAGCATGTGGCTGACTAGAGATGAGACCCAGTTTTTCTCTGACAGAGCCAAGTGTCTCCAGAGATTTCAGTTTATCTCTTTCATATCTCACTCTCCGTCTGGCTTGTTTGTTTAAGCTGCAGCTTAAATCTTTACTGCCTCATAACCAATCAAAGAGATTTCTTATGCAGATAACACAATTTAAATAAATACAGTATCACAGAGTCAGAAAAATACTGGCCGGCTAACACTATTAGCATTAGTTCAACGTGACTGATGGTGTTTTTTGAGACTTTACCGGAAGCGATCAGAAGCTGATTGGTTTAAATGGAAAGGGAAATCTTTCAAGTGTGTTTCGCAATTGAGTTAAGCTCAATAGTTCTTTCATATTGAAGTCCAATTACTAGTCGCTGATCTGTGTTTTGTTGTTTGTGCTGCAGAGGGAGATGAAGGAGCAGCTGGCCACCCTGCAGGACAGTGAGAGGGGACACACTGAGGCCCTGCAGCTCTTGCAGAGACAACTCACCGAGACCAAGGTACTGTAACGGCTCTCCTTAATAAAAACAAAAACACAACTCCTACAGAGCTTCAACTACAGAGAATTTCCATGATCCATATCATTCATAAAGCCTTTTATAAAATGGTGATAGTTTGGCATCCAAAAGTAAAAAAAAAATTCAGTATAAAATGATATTAACAAGAAATGTAACTTAAACCATGAATCATTTTTGGGTTTTTTGGATAAAAAAAAAAAAAAGGAAATTACTAAGATAGAGTAATGTTTGTAGCACTTATTATCACTCCACATGCTAAAGCACATATGTTTATCTATTAGTAGATAAGAATATCTGCATTTTTTTAAGGTGTTGAAATTATTTATTTTTTAAGAAAAGGTGCATTTGCTGCCTTTTTCCCCTTTCACAATATTAAGCAAAATATGTTCAGTAAAATCGCAACGCATCCTTTTTTTTTGTTGGCTTTTTTTTCCTCAGTTACCCTTTAAAAATCATACATATACAAATAGATCAGAGGAAATGTCTGAACAACTACTTATAATTGAGAAGTATGAGCATTTTGGCATGTTTGCTTAAAAAAAAGTCAGTTATTAAAAATGTTTTCAGGGTCATTTAGTAAATAAATAACTTGCTAACAAAGAGATTTTAGGCTGTCGTCTTAGGCTTGCTTATTATTTCCTGGCATTTTCAAAGACGGATCAATTAATGCGGACAAAGTAACTAATTAGTATAATAGCTTGTAGAAGCAAATGCCCAAACATGTCAGTTTGAAAGGACTTCAAAGATACTTAGAGAAGCAAGAAATCGTGTTTCCATTTTAGACATCCAAATAGAGACAGTAAAACTTCCTCATTACAAGCGGTACAAGAAATGAAAGGGAACGCCCCGAGTAGTATGTGTACTTTTTCGGCCACTGATCATGCATCTTATCTTCTTACCACTTCGGACTGACAGTTAAGTTCCAACGCATAAATTGGTTTATTGAGCGACTGTTTAATCTAGACACCATGTTTTAATCGGGGAGCTGTGAACATCCGCTCAATATGTCAGTCCTTTGACCTCTCACGCATACCGCTCCTCTCTCCTATAACTGATATTGACCAGGTGAGGAGCTCTGTCTGTGTTGCCGCCGTCAGCATTATTTGTTATTCAGGGAGTACATTTGTCTTCTCTCTCGTTTTTTGTATGCACTGTCTCCGCCACCACACAACTCACCTCAGTGTCCGAGGCCTGCCAGAGCGAACCCGGCCTGTCCATTTCATCGCTCTAACTGCTACGTGCGGGTCTTTTATCTGCCCCCACTTCTCATTGGAAGTGAGCTGATTTCATTAGATTTACATCCATTTGCACAGAGTGCTCTGCCTGGAAGAGGGCTGCACTGTGACTGTATCGATCTCTGATGCATTTAGGGAGCTGACAATGAAATGTCTCCTTACATTGCTTATTTGTTTTGTTGAAAGAGAGGTTGCAACCGCAGTAGTGTAGCTGGCAGTGTTCACCTTCCATTGCAGCAAAGAGAATCCATGCAGAGCAGAGTCATGAAATTTAACAGTTAATAGTTTTAAGTCAAAATGAAGGCCAAGTTTAAGGATGAGTGTGGTCCAGTGAATGAGTACTGCAAACACATGGGTTAATGTAAGATCAGTGTGTTTCTGCACATTTCAGTTGCATTAACATAAAACCTTTTTGCCATCTTAATTGTGGTACCAACACGGAGGAAGAATCCCTCCAGCAGGTCGGCCTTAGGCTCCAATTTTGATACCTTGGCTCACGTTTGCTGCGGAGGGTTTCCACGTGAAGGATCGACGTTCTCATTCAAACGCCCGCCAGGGATTCTCTTGATAATCACTTGCTCCTAGGAAAGGTACCCAGGCTGCTGTCTCCAAGGGCTGCAAACAGCCATCACAGCCATTGCAGCCTGCTGGGCCAAAACAGCAAACACGTCAGTGTGACTGATAGCTGGGCTGCTGCAGTCCTCCTCCTCACCATCAGTTTTCAACTCTTGACTAGGTAGGAGGGCTGTGTTGGAGCTCACTTTAATGCCACAGCACTCAGAGTTATGTTAACAGGTTCTCACAGGCAGACTAAGAATACCTGTCCCTCGCCTGTGAAAAGCCCCAGAGAGACATGCCTGCTGTTTGAAGAGGATTGATTGGATTTTCAGGCAAGTGTAATTTAAAAAAAAAAAAAAAAACAGATGATAGTTCCAAAATCCAGCTCGTCCTGTAAAGATCAGAGGAAATTCTGATCAGGCAAAATATTCATCGAAGCCTCTTAGAGGCGACTTTCATCTGGAAATCTTTTTTTGAATCACTCTGAGGTCATTAATTTTCTCTAATAATGAATAGCTCTGTGATGGGCAGATGTTTGGATTTCTTTTCAGTCAGCGTGCAAACACAAGTTAATTTTTTTTTCCAATAAAATGATGACTGTTTGAAAAATACAAGTTTTAATAAAATCTCGCTCAGAAGTTTCAAACTGAAATCTCTCTCCTCGTCTGTGTGCAATTTCTGCTGGGCTTTTACGTCACATCCCTTTGTTCTGCCTCTCTGACACTAGAGCTGCTAACACTCAGATGATTAATTCTCTTTGATGTCCATCTTCTCATTCTTCCTGTTAAGCTACAAATCATTTTCTTCAGCTCTTCCAATCTGCCATTCTCTGTCAACTGCTCGGTTCCCTCTGCAGTAGCCTTTCCAACGATCTCGCGGTCGGATGACTTCCTCCACAGGACGTCATTTGTGACCTCCTCCTGGTCATCTGTTTCGGTTTTTTCTGTTAGTGTGTGCTCTTGTTTCTCCTCAGCAAAGTAATGTAAAACAGACCTTTTTTGTTTCCTCCCTGGGAGGTTGTACACATGCTGCTCTCAGAGAGCCACTTAAAATCAATACATGTACAAGCTGAATCAATGAATGGCTGTTAATGTAATATTAACACAATTTAGAGTACTGTGTAAGCCCTTGAATTATTGACCCATGTCTAATTAAGAGTTAGACTGTTGTGACTGAATCACTCACTAACTACAGTATGAAGTCTGCTTCACACTCCTGTAATGACATTTTTAAATAGCCCAGCCAAGAGGGGTTTCATTTTCCCACCGTCTTTTGCTTTTCAGTCCTCGGCCAAGAGTCTGCGGGCAACTATCGGTGATGCATTTGAGCGCCTTCATCGATTCCTGCGCGAGCGTCAAAAGAGCATGCTGGAGGAGCTGGAGATGGACACAGCCCGCAAGCTGTCCGACATTGAGCACAAGATCCAGCGCTACAGTCAACAGCTGAGAGATGTCAAGGAGGGCATCCAGATCCTGCAGGAGCGCCTGAACGAGACGGGGCGACACGACTTCCTGGAGGGTGTAGCAGTCACATCTGAGA
>VUQR01035772.1:97231-112520 GCA_015108515.1 Hemichromis elongatus
TTTTAGGGGCGGTTCCCCCCCCCCCCCCTCCTCAAAATGTTTTGAAGTGCAGCAAGAAAATACGAGACAGGATTTAGGTATATGGAAGTAAAACGGTTGTAGTAGTATCTCAGAACATGCCAAATGTGTGTTCTGCTTGTGCTGACGTTCAGGAGAAAGTACAGATTTGAGTAACAGCAGTGGCTAATCCCAGAGCAGATGGAGCATTAGCACTGCAATAAACCAGCTGTAATGTTTAATCTGGGAGTGGCGCTTGAGCATGATTTAATTGAACAGTTTAACATCTTTAAATTGTCTTGATAAGGTTGAATATAGAGTTGCCGATGCTATAATTAACCCAAGGATGCCTTAAATCTAGAATTTGGTACAAATGTGGTGTTATCAAAATGAGTGGTGGCCAATACTGTTTTGTTTAATTTTTTGTGAGCTGGAAACGGTCCCGGTAACTGAAGAGGGTATAAAATGAAGAGTTTGAAGCACTGAAAATCAAACATGGGCACACATCGAATGAAGTGACTGGCACAGCTCCCTCACTCTTTTATTGGGTTCGTTTTAGAACAGGCTGTGTCAAAACGTTGAACAACAATGTTGTTTGATGTATGGGCGAATAAAAGATGTTGTGGTCAGTCTAAAGGATGACAGTATGTTCTATAATCCTGATGTATTTTTAAAAAGGTGGAGGTAAGTGCTATTTTGGCACCAGTTTTGAAAATAAAAAACATTACAAACATTATTAGGAGATCTTTACAGTCCAAGAAAGCCAAGAGGGACTTAATTTAGAGGTCACATCATCAATTGTTAATGTGGACACAGAAGACTAAGGAACAAAAATACTAATAAAAAAGAGAAATGAGCAACAGAAATAGAGTACAACCGTGAGGCTCATGGTGGCCTGGCACCTTACAAAGGTGTTTAATGTTCTTTGTTTTTTTTTTTCTGTCATGTAGTTTTGGTACATGGACTACATGTGGCTTTAATAAAGAAAGTACTAGATCACACATTACATCTGCAGAAGCTGCTCAACTAAGGGAAACCACGCCATGAAGTTCCCAGCACACACTGTGCGCCTCAGCATTCAGTGACTTTCCTCTGTAACTTTATGTGATCTGCCTTTTCGCGGCTGAGTTGCTGTATTTCCTAAAACCTTCCACTTTACAATAGCATCACTACAGATGATCATGAAATATCTAGACAGCTAGAAATTTCATGAACTGACTTGTTGCAACAGTGGTGCCCTATTACAATACTACTCTGGAATTCAATGAGCTTGTTAGAGCGACCCTTTCTTTCAGTGTTTCGCATCGTAGGTTGTAAAGGCAGGCTACGTGGCCAGGTTTATACACCTTTGACAACAGGAATGAAAACACCTGGAGTGAAAGATTAAAAGAAGATGAAAAGGAGTGTCGCGTTATACTTTTGTCCTACCATTTAGACCTGCACTTTAGATTAAATCAGCGTATGAGGGCATAGTGTAATTGGTCCAAACAAGAAACTCATCATTTTCCTACAGAGAGACAAACTGTGTCAGAGTTAACAGGTTTACACTTGTTAGACCTATAATAAATTTATTATCAGCTTCACAATGCATTACAAACATTGAGCCTGTAAATATATTCATAAAGGAGATTTCTTAAGGTAAACATTTCACCTGCACTGATCCATCTCAGTCTCTTTTGTAATAATATCGTGACATCATTTGGAGCTAGTTAAAGTCTCCCTAAACACTCTTTCCTCTGGTTTGACCACAAGTGTGCAGAATACAAAGGTGCGCAGTGGGCTCAACGTAAAGAAGTTGTCACTTTGTCCGTACATGCAGTTGCTAGTGTAAAAGGCTATTTGTTTGTGCACACATCACGTGGCATTTTTCTATTACTATTTTCTTAAGAGTAAAGTGCAAAAGTGTTCCTAAAATGTAAGATGTGGTCATGGTTTATAAAAAAGCCCCTATCTCTATTGATCTGGAGATGAACTGTGGCATGCTGTTCTTGTAAATGCAGATCTCACAACACTTCTGTGACCCCATACCATCTCTCTGCAAGCTTACAGTCATTTCTTTTATGGAGTCAGGTGGCTTACAGTAGCTACTTGACCCAAATCACCTTTTGATTAGATAAAAGAAGACAAAGATTTGCGCTCTCAATTTCAAGATGAGTCACACAAATATTTCAGCGGGATAAAGAAAGAGTAACTCAAGATCTGAGATATCGAAAACACATGAAAAATCTCGTTTTGACACACGAGGAAGAAACATTAGCACATCGACATGGGTTGCAATTGAAAAGAAGCGCTCAGAAGCGTAGGAAAGTCCCATGAAAATTTCACAGTGTTAACCAACCCACTCCATTGCTTGCCTGAACTCTGAACTTCAAGTGCTCTGAGTGATTCATGTAGACGTTCGTATTGAATTAAACTGGGATGATTTTTTTTTTTATATCCCTGTGCCTTGAGATTCATGAAGTAGTTTGTCAGCTGGTTAATGGCATATTTAAAACACACAAAGAAGATTTATTACTTAAGGCACCAATGTTGTGGTCTGAACACCACAAGCAGTGTTATTAAAGGCGGGGGAAAGCAGCAAATTTGATTTGGACATTTATTGATCTCTCTTTCTGACTCAGGATCAAGGGGAAGATTCATGAGACCAACCTAACATATGAGGACTTCCCGACATCAAAGTACATGGGCCCTTTACAGTATACAATATGGAAATCACTCTTCCAGGACATTTCACCAGGTATGATCGGTAGCTACAGATCCTTCGTCTTATCTCTTAAATTCAGTTTGAAAGAGTCTGAAATGTTCGTGTCATTATGTGAGAATTCCCCAAAACAAAATGACACTTTTTTTTTTTCACTGTTTGAACATATTTTACTGTTTGGCTAACTCTTCAGGTTTATTTATTTTTAGCCTGACAAAAATGATTGCAACCGTGTGCAATGAACTTTGAAAAGGTTGACCTGTTGCCTTTAAAAATGGTTGCCAGGTCTGCAACCACTCGCAGTTGCAACTTTGGTATCAAGGCAGCAAAAAACTGTAATGTCTGCCATATGTCTGTTATTGATTTGGACTAAGTATAATAATATTTTATATTAAATATTATAAGATAATATGATGATTAACTGTCATTAGAAATCACAAATCTGTTGTCTAGATTAGCAAAAAATAAAAATAAATAAAAGTTTATTATAAATTCCTAATTTTTCAGATTTTCCGCTGTGCTTTTTAAGTCTTCATTGTACATTTGTGTATTTCGTTGTCACAGGTTCAATTATAAGTGACCATTAATTTAAGTACAGGCCTAGTACGTTAAAGGGATCGAATAAAAGAAATTTAAACAGGAAAACTAACATAACATTTGCAGAGGGATGAGAAAGTGAACACAATCTGAAACAAGTTCAGAAATTCCTTCACAAATAGTGACACAGTCGTTGCAGGACTGACATAGCTTCTTGTCAACCGTGTACAGCCTGTTGGCAGCTGGTTGAATCCTATTGCGAAGAGATGCACTGCAGACAAGTTGCAATCATCAGTTGGCATGTTGGCAATCTGTCTGCAATTATTTGCAAACCGATTGTTTGGTGACCAGTTGCCTCAAACCAGAAGGGTGCACTACAAAGGGAGATTAATGGCTTAATAAACCATGTCAAACACCTTAAACTTTTCTGCTCTTCTTTTATTTGGCTAAATCGCTGTCCCAACATGTCAAACACATAATCTGGCTAGCAGTTGGTTTATATTTCAAAATTTTAGTTTAAAAATGCCTGGAAGTGCAATGTTTTGATGGATTCTTCTACTTCTACTTACAGCATGTTTTAAGTGCAATATAGATGTTCTTCTGGGGGAATGCCTTTTATATGTGCAAGTTAAGCTATACCTTACTAAAACAACAAACACAAGCTGTATTACATTCTCACGGGAATGGGCATGTGTAAAATTATTAAAATACATTTTATTATTATTATTTATTTACATAATCTGAATCTCTCAAGCAGGTGATGCTCGTGGGGACCGTTTTGTTTGGAAAAAGAGTCACATGTCCATAAAACACTCTTGAGGCAGAAAGCCCGGCTTAATAGAAAGTTGATAATTATCCTTGTGATATGTCATCTCCTGCGGTTTTAAGTATTGCCAGCTAGCACAAAAAACCCTGGCTGTGTTGAACTCCCTGAATAGTCTGACCCTCAGACGATCTGTGCAGTTGCATCACTGCAGGTACTTGCAGTTGGTCACTGAATGCAAAACAGCTAAATGCAATCGCTAGATAACCAGAGATTATTTTCCTAGTCACAAGGATGTTGACATCCTATTTTTACTCTAGTGTGTGACTGAGCCAAAGGAGGTGGTCAGTTTAGGCCAGATGGCGATAAAGCTTTGCTAGCCAACCTGCTCGTTAGTCTCTGGAAATGGGGTTGGACATGGACTTTTCTTTTTTGTTTTGTTTTGGGTTTTTCTTTTATATATTTTCACTTTGATGTGCATTTTAATCTCAAGTATAATCTTGAATTTTATGTAAAGTAAAAAGATCTCAAAGTTTTACATTTACCTTGCTTATATGTAGATGCATTAATGCTCGAGTGTGTGACTACATCATGAGATGATGTACTCAGACATGTGGTTCAGTAAATATATAGGTGTTAAAGGAGTGGATAATCACTTTTGAAAAATGATGCTTGCTTTTAGTGCCAGTCCCACATCCTACCACTAAATGAGTCTAGACTGTGGCTAGCTTAGCTTTTCAGTTACAGTGGAAGTAAACAGCTTGCCAGGCTCTGTGCATAACTGGGGGGGAAAAATCCATCTAGCAGCCCCTCTAAAGCTCTCATTTACATTTACATTGCATGTTTGTGAAATCAGTTTAAAAGCAGCACTTTGCTGTCTGTGTGGCTGTCTGTTCCTGTTTTAAAGCTTCTTTTTTTTTGCCTGTTTGACTTTGTGCTAAGACTTTAAAACCACAAATTGCTGGTTATACTTTGTTTGTCCATATTAAACAGACAAGACATTACATGTTAATCAGAGAAATTAAAATGAGCTGGCTGCTGGCTTTGGCTTTGTTTGGACTGAGCCATACTTACTCTTTTCACCCTGTTTGTAACTGTTGTGTTTATACTTTTCCCAAGGATATTAGAAAGGCATTAATCATCTCAACTAACCTGGAAAGAAAACAGGTAACCACATCTTCCATAGAAGATGGAGCCTAGAATAGGTCTAATCTAATTTTCTTCACAAATATACAGTGTAGGAAGATGCAGCATTAATATTTCTGGGAAGCTTTTGAGCTTCTTTCTCGTCTGTAATCGAACCTGCAGGTTGGTAATGTCCTTCTGTGTTTGCGGTCCCGAGAGGAGCTCTACCATCTCTGCCCTACAGCCATCACTCACTCAGAAGAGATTATTTAAAATAATGTGCTGAGGATTTTTTTTTTACTCCCTCAATCAATTCTCTCATTTCAGCCCGTTGCTGGCTGAGTGGAGGCTGGGCACTTTCTTGGCCTCCCTTGACTGCCTGCCAAATGGAACAATTGGTTACGATCCATCACCAGCAGTTGCCAGAGATGCAACAAAGACATTCTTCCCATCATCCTTTGCTGTCACTGATGGGTTAGCAGGAATAACTACCAGACCCTGTGCCATTATACACCCCCACCCCCACCCCCCACTCTTTCTCTTTTCCTATTTGATTTTTTTTTCTCATGTTCAGCAGCGGGGAAATGGAGTCTCCTCGTGTGTGTCTGCCTTCATGTTTCTTCATATGACACACAGAGGCACTCCGCTTATGAAATTTTAATGACTCGATTGTAACAAACACTGGAGATGTCAATGTGTGAAGAAGCTATTGTCCTGTCCACTGGCATGCTGCCAGACATTTCACCTCCATTTATCCTGGCTGATATAAATACGGTAGAACTGGAAAGTTGCCCTTCCCTCTCTTTCCTGAATTTGCTTCATATAAAAAAGGGCAACAGGAACAAGATGTTATTGTTTAGGCCTGAAGTGCTTCCCTTGTAACTGAACATTTGCAGACCCTCCTTAAAATTGCTTAACGTCACTAAGAAGTGGCCTCCTACTGACGAGGAGGGCTGTGAGCAGCATCCCTGTAATTACTGCTTCTTCTCTTCGCATCGTCACAACCTGTGCAGACTCTGGAGAGTGCTTCATTTTTGAAGTATATGGTGTATATACAGGAATGTAAAAACACATTATGAAGACTACATCACAGTGTACGCACACTCACATGCACATGGGTCATGTTCTTGAAATAGGAGTTGAGCTGCAGTGGGGTGTGCCATATAACAACAAGTCATTACTCATCTTTTACCACAGGCCAGGACTCTGGTCACCTTCTCCAATTATGGCAGCAATTACACATGCATACATACATGATACTATAATGTTGTTTGGGTTAAATGATTGGTTTTCCCAAAGGATAACACAATATCTCTTACTTTAACTCAGTTTGAAGTGCAGACATTTTGGGATTTATTGGTCCGTTTGGTCTGTCTGCTGTACAACTGTTGAAAGAGCTGACCTTTACCAGAGTGTACTTTGCAAAAGAGAAATTTACAACAAGAAAGTTACATTATTTTATTCATTTATTCCAGGAATGCAAAGGTTTCATGGTTCAGGCAAACTAAAATGCCTCCTAGGCACTATGAAAAATCTGGACTTTGTGATTGCATTCAGTTCAGTTCAGCTGGACTCACTGCAGTCTGAGACAGATTGATAAGGGTTTAAAATTAATTGACATCTAATTTATAAATGCAGATAGATTGGAGGCAACATGTTGGCAAGCTGACTCAAACCACACTGATAAGTGCAAACTGTCTGTGACACGAATTGACCCGATTCAATCACAAACTGTTAGCAGACTGATTGAAACTGTTTGAAAGTGGTCTGTGAAGCATTCGTATCAAAGGCAGCGAGATCCCAGGGTCACTGCACACGGTCACAAAGGTTTTTTTAGTGGGACATTATTGGTCAAACATCGGCACTGATCAGCTTTGTTGAGTTAACAGCAATTAGCATCTGAGCAAACCAAATGATTTTGGTTGTCAGCCACATTCACAGCTGCTGCATCTCTAACTGATTCATTAAATTTTAATTTCACAGCTTGGTGAGTGTGGATTAATAAAATTTGTGAAACTGGTATGAAACAGAAACATTACACAAAAATTAAGTCCCTGAATTATTTTTAGAAACGTACTTATAAGGAGGAGGATGATGATGATGATGATAAAAATGATAATAATGCAAACACGAGAGGTTCAATTCACCAAATAAAGGCACACCGAAAAATCGTGATGTATCCCAGATTGGCTGGTTGTCATAGCTACCATGGACAACATATGGCTGAGTTATTGTACTATGACTTACCCTCCAAAAATCATGCCCCTAATTACAATATCTGCCGTCACCATCTTTTGCCTAAACAGCAGCAACCACAGATCCTGAAGACGGCTCTTCATAACTCTGCCTGGAGGATTGAGCCTGTTGTCATGCAGCAGAATAAATTTAGGACTGATCAGAAGCCTCCCTGATGGATAAGAAGGATCTAAAGTTTTAAACTTTTTCAAAACTTTTTGCAAAGAACTGCAAATCAGAATCCGAGAATAAAGCCAAAACTTTTGTTCCAACTTTCAGTTTGTGATCGGAATGATGAAATCGATGGTAACTTTTCTGTTCCGCCCTGACCCCACCTCTCCTACAAACTGACCAGCAGCCTTCGAGTGTTCACTCACTGCCTCAGCATAAAACTGTTCCCGCTGCGGCGGCATGATGAACAAACTGACTTGCTGAGAATAACACTGCTGTCCTTGCTTTTCTGTCTGGCTAAGCTGAGTCATAACATATTAATGTGTTTGTTTTCTCGTTTTACTTTTTGTTGTTTTAGTTTTTCATTGTTCATCTCTTTTCTGGGTTAAATCTAAAACTAAATTAAATGCTCACTCTTTACTTAAACTTTAACTTGTTCTTTTCTTTCTTCAGTGCCAGCAGCTTTGACCCTCGACCCCATCACAGCCCACCAAAGACTGATTCTCTCAGACGACTGCACCATCGTGGCCTACGGGAATCTCCATCCCCAGCCTCTGCAGGACTCCCCTCGGCGCTTTGACGTGGAGGTGTCCGTTCTGGGTGCAGAGGGATTTTCGTCGGGCGTTCATTACTGGGAGGTGATGGTGTCAGAGAAGACGCAGTGGATGATCGGCCTGGCCAGCGAGACGGTCAGTCGCAAAGGCAGCATCCAGATCCAGCCGAGCCGTGGCTTCTACTGCATCGTTATGCATGACGGGAACCAGTACAGCGCCTGCACCGAGCCCTGGACCCGCCTCAATGTCAAGAGCAAGCTGGAAAAGGTGGGGGTGTTCCTGGACTACTCCAAAGGCCTGCTCATCTTCTACAACGCAGATGACATGTCTTGGCTCTACACCTACCGAGATAAATTCCCCCAGAAGGTCTTCCCCTACTTCAGCCCCGGCCAAAGTCACGCTAACGGCAAGAATGTGCAGCCACTGCGAATCAACACTGTACGTCTTTAGGAGCTGCTCGCCTCTGTGATCGCAGTTGTCCTGAGAAGACGAATCTGTCATCGATGAATTCACAAGCCTCACGTGCTTCAAAAGATGTTTAAGAAATCACATTCAAAATATTAAATAGGGTGTTTGAAATGCTTATTTCCTTCAGTTCGGTATAGGAATTGTGCTCGATGTTGCTCTTAAAACTAAAAATTTGCGCTTTTTTTTGTTTGTTTGTTTGTTTCTCTCTTCTTCTTTTTTTTTCTTCTTCTTCTTCTTGGTCTTTTTGACTTGAAGTGACCGTACAGGTACTGTCTGCTGTTGAGCCTCATTCTGCATCTTTAATGAAAAAGATGGCATTAAATGGAGACAGTGGGCACCCCTGGGCTTATTTTGAGGTCTGTGGCAGCAGTCAAGGAAAAAAAAAAGTTATCCTCAGTTTTAAAGTAAAAGTAACTGTCTAAGGCCCACCTTGCACACTCCCAGGGGGCTCTGCTCTCCATATCAAGCTCCAGACTTGATGTCCCTCTCTCTTTCCCTCCCTCTCCCTGTCCAAACAAGTGGACAGTGGATACCGGTCACTTGTCTTCTCTGCGCTGTACAGTTGGCTTGGCTTTGTTTGTGGATTGTGATTGACAGTACTTGGCTCCTATTTTGGCTTTTGGTTGGACAGCTATCTGCTCGTCAACACTGTTTTTTTTTCACTTGTCTCTGTGACCATGGTAGTTCCCCCTACATCCACGTGTCTATACAGTTTTCGATCATTTTGCAGAAAGCTCCAGTTCCGTGTGCACCAGCGCCTAAATGAATGATTATAGAAGAATGTTGGCTGCTGAGATGACGAGGGGGGGGTTGTGCAGACATATGCTGCTCATTGGTGGAAATGAATACTTTTTGTGTGTGTGTGTATAAAGTATCAGTAGTTTAAAAAAAGTCTCATCATGCTGGATCATGTTAAACTTACGCAACACCTGATGTCTGATCATTTTTCTTGATGTGAGAAACATTTGTAAATCATACTGACTGAGCAGAGACAAATGCATAAATTCTCAGACCCTTATAGACCAGTTCTGAGATCAGTTGTTCGCATTGTTGTTCTAAATCCTATCATTTGTGTAAACTGTACATTTTAGGAACTTTTAATGATCAAATAAAAGGTGATGGATGGATGAACTCGAGTAGTAATAGGATACTTCCTGTGACTTGCATTCCCAAAGCTGGTGCCACCATCGCTGTGATTAGAATCACTGAGAAGTCCTCAGAGGCTCACTTGTGTTTTTGACACGTGCCTCTAGTGCTCTTGTTTGTCATTAGTTAAACACAAGTCGAGCAGAATCTGCTCTAAGAGGCTCTTGTCCCTTGGCCAGTTCCGGCACACTGAGAGACGCGTGAGGCGCTCGGAGGGGATGTTCACGGGTGTGTTTGTGCAGCCTGCTGCAGCTATAATTTTAAATCCAGCTTTTAGTTGTGGTTGATAAACACCCATCTGGCCATCCAGGCATGCCCACGGAGCGGCCAAAATGTTTATTGCAAAATACTTTACTACCAAGCAGAGCTTAATAGAATTTTCTTCTGCGGGAAATCTACAAATGACCAAAAAAAAAAAAGGGATCAGTTCGACCTTCCATTGCCTCTGTACACATTTCCATTTGTATGTGTGTCCTCTTGTTTTGTCCATGTCAAAGAAAAATCGGGGCAGTGCCCCTGTTTTTGTAGGATGTGATAGCAGTATGTGCAGTATGATGCAAACTAGGGTCAAATTTTGAGAATCTGCAGATGATTCTGTGCGCTTGTCTTAGCTTGCACAGATCTGCAGGGCCCTGCGAGTTATTCACTAGTTATCGGATGTGGCTGAGTAGCAGCTGACACACCCAACAAAAATGCCCCAGATAACAAAGTGGGTTATTTTTCTCTCTTCCATCTGTTAATATGGAAAACGTCCTTGGAGTAACCCCCAGGTTAAAACAAAACTTGACCCCAGTTTGTTGCAGACCCCTGTGCGGTCTGCTTCATTACGACTTTATATTGAATATTAAGAAGGAGATTGTTGTGAGGTGGTGTTACTGGTGACGGTGATGAGAATGGTTAAAATGACGATAGTATCTATGACACTTTTAATGATTATTATGATGATTGTGTCTTTTGATGAGGAGCCCCCTTGCGCACCCATCATTGTGTGAACATATTCTCTAGTGAGCTTTTGCCACTGGAGGTTTGTGAGAAATGTTTTAATGTACAATAAATGACCGCGAAAAATCACACAGTCTCCTTAACTTTGTTTTGATGGTGCATCGACAGTGACTCCGCAGAACAATCCGTTTCATTTTTCACACAATACCAGTTCAGAAAAATGAAGTCTTCTCACCTGCACATCTCAGTGTGGCACAGAACAGAGTGTTTAATAGAGAACTTACATAGCAGCTGCAACTCCAGAAATCAGAGGATCGGAGAATTGATCCGCAGCTCCTCCAGTCCGCAAAACGGTGTCCTTGGAAAAGATGTCCTAAGAAACTGCTGTAAACACTTCTTAAGAAGCATAGGAATGAGTGGGTGAATGTATATATGTAGTTTAAAGCACATTAAATGGTCAGTAAGTCTAAAAAAGCAGTACATATCTTTTGAGTGCCAGCATGTCATCATGCTTGACTAGTTTTCCTTTTGGAGGGGAGGTCATCAATCTTAAAACTACTTGTTAACTTTATTCCCTTTTTTCTTTTTTTTCCCCATCTCACGTTTTCTAGAAAAATAGAGCACAGCTTTATCTCAAGGTGTAAAATCAAAACTTTCTGAGTCTTCATCCGAGCCCAGTCTAAGTGCTCCTTTTGTGCAGCACCACCTGGCGTTTAACTCCGCCTTTTATATGTGCTGTTTCCTTTGGCCATTGAACAGTAGCGGTCATCTATTCCTCCATCTGTGACGATCTGTCACGTTTTTGCTAAAACATCATCATAATGAGCAACACGCTGTAGCTGAAACCAAAACCCTTAAAATGAAACATCTGGTAGGCAGATGAGTCCTGCTTATAATGTAGGAAGGCTTTGTCTGAGCTTGTCAATACCTGCTCCAGATCAGAGAGAGTTTTCATGCCACACATTTTATTGGGCTGTGCCAAACTCGCAGCTCTGCTAAGGTATCCAGCAGGGAGGTGGGAGGCTGTGCACTCTTTTTCATTACTGTTCCCTATTTTGGCTGAGTCTGAGGCTCGGGCGTGTGACATGATGAATAAAAAAAGATGTCTGCTGGAGTTCAGTGTTCCCTCACTGCGGGTGAGCCACTGTTTTCAATGCATCCTGTTCATCTGCCATCTGTGATGCATCTGAATGAAGCTCAGTTAAACAGCAGAGAAGATACTGTAGTGCAGCCCCTTTATTTTATTTTTTTATTCTCGACTGAGTCTGAGTCACGTTTTGTGTCAAAAACCGCAGGAAGAAAAAAAAAAGTTATTTGTGTTTCTGACTTTGTGCCTTAGTTCTTTCTTCTTTCACACTCCAAAGCAATTGCGCGTTGTTTCATGAACAAACAGTGCAGTTTGAAGCGGTACCATTGATTCAGAGCAGACCCTCAGGACAAGAGGCTTCATATTCTCAGCTTTGACTCTGGGTACTTTTCTCAGCTCGCTCCTGTGATTAAAGACATTTTTATCCGAGGAGAAGGTGTCCAACCCGTAATAGACATTTTTCCCAGAGGGGAAAGTGTCCATTAAAAAGTCACTGAGCTCTCCTTTGAGAGACCCGTATCTGATTCCAGTCTGATGTGGCCCTCCTGAGGCGGGAGTGTAGGGTTTTTAATCTTCTAAGTGATGGGGAAAGAGCAGAAATAGAGGCTCACTTTTGTCATCATTTTTTTCCCTTCCTGCTAAAGAACAAGAGCTTCAGCCGTAATGCTGGTGGCATGAACAGATCCATCATCCGTGTTATTATGCAGTTCATGTTCGTGGATTATGCACTGTATTAGATTAAATGGGACTTGAGGATCATGACTGTGCCACAGGATTTTACACCATCTCACTGCTGAAAGGATTAGTCCAACATCTATTTTGTTAATTGATTGAACACTGAGGTCATTTATCAAGCCAGAATGCCAAACATTGTCTGCTTCCTGTTTCTTCCATGTGTGGACTCTTTTTTTCTCTTGTATAATGGTGCAATTGTCCATTAATGACGATTTTTGGACACAATTTTCCATTACTGGCTTCCCTTCAATGGCTCAATGTTGAAGCCAGAATCCTCCTTACATACAAAGTCTTGAATAATTAGCCCCTATTATACCTTAAAGACCTCATAGTACATTATTATTCGAACAGAGCACTTCGCTCTCAGACTGCTAGCTTACTTTTAATTCCTTGAATTTCCTAAAGTAGACTGAGAGGCAGGCCCCTCTCTTGTGGATCCGGCTCCCAGTTTGGATTCAGGTGGCAAGACACCCTCTCTGCTTTCAAGAGTAGGCTTAAAGCCTTCCTTATAGAGCTGGATCAGATGGCTGCCCCTCCCTGACCCTGCTTTTGGGATATTTTCCTGTTAAACAGAAGTTTTTCCTTCCCACCATCACCAAGTGCTTGCTCATAGGGGGTTGTTTAATTATAGGGGTTTTCTTGAGTACCTTGTAGTTGTCATTTGGCGCTTCTTAAAGGAACAGATGAACTTTAGATAGAATTTTGTATCCCACGTGTTTTTTCCTCCTTTTGGTTGATAAACAAACTCCAGAGTTAATTAAAAAAAAAAGAAAAAAAGTCTTGCATTCATCCTGTCTCAGAAACTAAGAAAGAGAAAAATTGATGTGTAGGTGAAGCAGATGATTACTCATCTAGCTGGGACCAGATAAATCACTTGTGGGTGTCTTGTTAAGGCAATAAAATGTTACACCATTAGGAAGAAAATGATCTCAAATCTTGTATAACAATACAGCTTGTTGTCCCCCTCTCCATCCTCACAGATTACAGTTCCAGCACTGAATAGAAAGAACTTCAGGAATGAGGAAATTTGAAGCAACTTTTCCTCAAAATTTCATCATCTACTTAAATCAAATAAAAAAATCCTCCCTCTCCCTCTCCCTTTCTCTCTCTTTCTCTCTCTCTCTCTCTCTCTCACTCACACACACACACACACACACACACCACACTCTCTACTGCACTCCTCAAACTTTAGTCCAAAGCGGACACACAGAGAAATTGGCCTTCTTGTATAATCTTGCATGAGTCAGTGTATTTGTCAGCACAAGTCTCTGCATCGTAAAAGAAGCAGTGCGAAGGCCTCTGGCTAAATCAGAGAGGAGTCAGTCTAATTCACCTTCATCGTGATTCTTGAGTCCTCCTCATGCCTCTCCTGTTACATGCTGAGGCACTGAACACAGCGAAGTCCAGGCTTGTTGTAACAGAGTGCCCTCTGGTGTTGGCATGTTTCTCTACTCGTGTAGGTTTTGGCTGCTACATCATGCAAGTGGGGGTTTTTTTTTATCTGAATTGTTCATAATTAAAAGCACAGCATAGACATTTATTAAGCAAATACTTGGAGTAGAAACTTGAAGCGGTAGTAAAACTTTCCTTTAGAGTAGTCAGATCTGTGCAGCCCATGATAAACTATAGTTTGGTCTCTACGTTTTTGGATAGTGACACAGTTTTGATTTTTTTGTTTTGTTTTAATTTTGTCTCTTATTTATTTATTTTTTTTTAAAAATAGTCCCCCATTTTCTCAAAATGTTCAGAATTTATTGAACAAGCTAGCAGAATTTTAATTGTTTTTATTATGTGGATGAAAATACTTTGCAGTTAATGATGTTCTGCTGAAGATGCTGCTTGTTTGTGAGTCTCTCTGCCTCCAGTTTTGCATTTATTGAAAAGCTTCACTCCTGGATTGAGATTAGCTATCTGACTTGGCCATTCAAGAATATCTCAAACTTCTTTGCCTTTCTTTAGCAATATGCTTTGGTTCATTATCCAATAGCCTGAATCTGGAGATTTCAGATGTGATGCTGCTATACATCATCATCATCATTATCAACAACAAATAAACGCTTGTGGCCTGGTTCCCTGCAGCCATGCATGCTGATGCCATAAGGCTACGTCGATCGTGTTGTGGATGTTGATGGATGTTATGAAGGTGTTCTTCTTAAACATGGAAATAATTCTGTCATCACCCACTTTAGTTGTCTACTGTGGTCTTTCAGATCTTTTGGTGTTGCTGAGCTGGCCAGTGCATTCCTTCTTTTCAAGAATGTGATTGATAATTTGGCAACTTTCAAAGTTTTTCTCTTTTTTTTTTAGCCAGAAAATGGCATTCTTCACTTTTCACTGACAAAATCAACACTTAAAATTAAATCTAGCTCATTTATCAGCTTCATTTGTCATGTAATAACCAAGTAACCTGGTCATAAATTGGCCTGTCAGTTAATTATTCAATTATTTCTGAGCCACTGAAAATGTCTGTAAAACCTAAACAGTTAATGGAAAACTTTTGCTCAGTCACTCGAATGAAAGCTTAAAGTCTGCACTTAAATCACATGATGATTGTTTGATTTAAAATCATCTGTAGTGGTGCAAAAATGCAAAAATGCAAAAAAAAAAAGTCTCACTGTCCACAAACGTGTGGCCTGAAATGTAGATGTCTGGATAAAGTGCAAAAACAAGAGAGGAAACAGAAAATCACAGTAAATGTGATGGGAAACTTATTCCTCTAAAAGTTTAAAAATATTTTTAATAACTTAAACTCTAAAACTAAGTAAAGAGAGCTTGCCAGTAAAATTTCGAGACCTCTTGGACTAAAGAGGCTCTACCATTTGCGAAAC
>VUQR01035772.1:112540-122784 GCA_015108515.1 Hemichromis elongatus
ATTTTTGAAAAACATTTTTTTTTTTTTTTTTTTACAGATTTGAGAAATGTGCTCTCTCCTGTGTCTGGACAGGAAAACCCGATAACCTTTTCTGAGTGGGATACATGCCTGTTAAATATGAATATACTGCCAGAGGACCAAGTCAGTTTTGTTTCTAAAGGTGTCAAGTTTACAGCCTGCAGGCCAGAACCAGCAGAGTGAGAGAAGGGGGGGGGTGAACATGAACGAGTTTGACACACTGATATAAAAGAAACAAAATCTTATCGTTAAGTATCTCTAAACCTCACTAATAACACCTTACGTTTAGTTTGTTTAGCCAATCCACACTGTAGGATCACAGAGCCAGGTTTAGTTTTTGCAGGGACTTGTTGCCAGACAACCAGATGAAAGTCAAACAAGTCACCAACAACAGAAACAGGCAACACAGGAACAACTTTGTTTGTTAATCAAAGAGCTTTAGAGGGGCTGAATGGTACTTCTTTGGAACTTTTGAAAGAGCAACTTAATATTAAATATGTTAGTATTCAACTTAAAGGACAAAAATGTAACTGAAAATGTAGTTAGTAAAATATATATAAAGTAAAAGCCTTTACTCTTATGATATTTTTATTTCAACAAGGTGCTGGAAACATTCCTCAGAGATTATGGTCCGTATTGATACCAAAGCATCACACAGGTGCTTCAGATTTGTTTTCGGCACATCCATGATGTGAATCTGTCGTTCCACAAAATCCCAGAGATGCTCTATTGGATTACTGGATTGAGATCTGTTGACAGTGGAGGCCATTTGAGTACAGTGAACTCATTGTCATGTTCAGAAAAGCATTTTGAGATGATTTGAGCTTCGTGACATAATGCATTATCCTTCAGAGAAGGAGCCATCACAACATGTTTACAGTGTGGTCATACACTGTAAACATGTATGACCATATATCAGAAACAATACTCAGGTAGGCTTTGGTGTTTAAATGATACTCAGATGATATAAAGTGACCCAAAATGTGTCAAAAATATCCCTCACACTTACCATCACCACCAGCCTGAGCCGTTGATACAAGGCAGGACGGATGTAACCTTTCGTGTTGTTAACACCGAATTCCGACCCTACCATCTGAGCAGATCAGGCAACATTTTACTATCTTTTATTGTCCAATTTTGGGGAACCAGTGTGATGATGGCCTCAGTTTTCTGTTCTTAGCTGACAGGATTGGATTGTGTGGTCTTCTGCTATTGTAGCCCATCTGCTTTAAGGTTCAAGAAGAGATGCTCTTCTGCACACCTTGGTTGCAATGTTCTTTGAGTGTTTCCAAGGGGTCAAAGCAGTCTGGCTGATATCCTCTGGCTTTGATATCAACAAGCCATTTTTGGTATTTTCTCTTTTATGGAGAAAATACAGTTAAATAGAAAATCCCAGCAGATCAGGACCTTCTTGGGCAAGCCTGTCTGGCATCAAAACCCCAGCCTGTTCAAAGTCAACCAGATGTCACCCAGTCACCTTCTTCACTTTGTTGTTATGACCATGTCTACATGCCTAAATGCATAGAGTTGCTGCCATTTGACTGGTTGACTGGAGATTGATGTTAATGAGCAGTTGAACAGGTGTTCCTAGAGAAGTGTATGGTGAGTGTGTAAGTACACACACACACACAGTGGGGCAGCCACTGAATGTGCAAGTTGTCCCACTTAAAAAGATGAGAGAGGTCTGTAATTTTTTTAGCATAGGTTCACTTCAACTGTGAGAGACAGAATGTAAACAAGAAATTCAGGATATCACATTGTGGGATTTTAAAAGAATTTATTTTAAAGTTTGACAATAACCATCTGGATGATCCAAAGGTGGATTGGTCAGATGAGACCAAAATAGAAGTCTTTGGTATAAATGCCACTCCCAGTATTTGAAGGGGGAAGAATGCTGAGTTGCATCCCAAGAGCATCATACCCACTGTGAAGCATGGGGGTGGAAACATTATGCTTTGGGGCTGCTTTTCTGCAGGGGACAGGTCAACTGATCCGTATTAACAAAAAGTATGAATGGGGCCATGTATCATGAGATTTTGGGCAAAAACCTTACATCAGTGAGAGCATTGAAGATGGAACGTGGCTGGATCTTCCAGCATGACAATGATCCCAAACACACCACCTGGGCAACGAAGAAGTGGCTGCATAAAAAGCACTTCAAGGTTCTGGAGTGGCCTAGCCAGTCTCCAGACCTCAATCCAATAGAGAATCTTTGGAGGGAGTTGAAGGTCTGTGTAGCCTAGCGACAGCCCAAAAACATCACAGCTCTTGAGCAGATCTGAATGGGCCAAAACACCAGCTACAGTGTGTGCAAACCTGGTGAAGACCTACAAGAAAGATTTGACCTCTGTCAATGCCAAACATAGTTATGTTACAAAGTATTGAGGTGAACTTTTGTTATTGACCAAATACAGACAATTACATCACTCATCGTTTTAAGTGAGACAACTTGCACATTTAGTGGCTGCCAAATACTTTTGTATATGTAAACACAGTACTGTGCAAAAGTTTTAGTCAGGTGAGAAAATCTTTTGTAAATAAAAAATGCTTTCAAAAATGGAAGTGTTTATCATTTATTTTCATCAATCAACAAAATACAGTGAATGAACAAAAGAGAAATCTAAATCAAATCAATATTTAGTGTGACCACCCTTTGGCTTTCAACTGCATCAATTCTTCTAGGTACACTTGCACACAGTTTTTAAAGGAACTCGGCTGGTAGGTTGTGACTTCCTCACATCCTTCTGTTTCTTCATGTAATCGTAGACACACTCGATGATGTTGAGATCAGGGCTCTGTGGGGGCCATACCATCACTTCCAGTACTTCTTGTTCCTCTTTATGCTGAAGATAGTTCTCTATGACTTTGACTGTATGTTTGGGGTTGTTGCCCTGCTGCAGGATACATTTAGGGCCAATAAACAACCATTTATATTTCTGAAAGCACTCTTTGTTTATAGCATTTTTTCTCAACTGACGAAAACTTGTGCACAGTACTGGTTTTTATTACTAATAAGTACGTATACAGTGTCACATTACATATTGTATAGAAGTTAACTGAGATGTTAAAGACAAATAAAAATACCCTTCACTGTTTTTTTCTTACATATTTGGGCTTTGAATGTTTAATATTTAAATGTTGTTGTAGCAGCTAACAACTCACAGAAAGCAGAAACATAGCAAAGAAACAGAAATCACAGATTTAATGCTTCAAGCTGCTTTTTTAAAGTTATCATTTGTTCTATTTTAATGCGCACTTGTGGTTGGTAACTTTTAAATAACTAAACTGGAGTACTTGAGTTCACATACTTCAACTTCAGTTGAATCCTTTGGAAAAAAAAGAAGTACAAAGAAAACCAAAAGAATTAATGGTGTGCCCTCCAGTCACTTATATGCAGCTTTAAACAGGCATTATGTGATGGAGCATTGGCAGACTCATATTAGTTCATCCTGTTCATAACTTTCAAAACAGAGTTTGCTCCTGTATTAGCCTTATTTATATTGGAGTGGCTTGTTTTGTAATCCATTGTGTAATGACAAATAGTGGCAGATCCCAAAGCTCTGAATAGTGAAGAGAAGCCTTCCAGCCATCTGTTCCAGTCGAGGTTTTTAGTGTCTTTCTACCAAGCACGCCTCAACCTGCCTCCTCAACAGCTATCAGCAGTTTCCACATATTAGTCTTCACATGTGAATAGCTGCACGAAAATGTGTATTTGTGCTCTATTCAAGCCAGTGTTAACAGCCAAGTCAGCTGTAATCTGATGACTGTGTCGCAAACGGCCACCAATCAGGTTCCACTTTCTCTCCTCATTTGTTTGGCGTTAAATAAGTGTTTCATCACCAGAGGTAGTCGTGTCTCTTGTGTTTGCTGCTATGTTTGCTGAAAGTAAAGATTTGATATACAGCTCCAGCAGAGTCTCAATAGTCCTGATGAGAACAACATTCACGCTTAGGTTGAGAGGCAGCGCAAATATGGAGAGCACACATACCAACCCTATCATTACATTCACCCCGAGGCAGGGAAAACCCCACTGTCGCCACCCACACAAGCCCCTGCACTGCAAGTCCACGTTTTCCTCTGTGATAAATGCTTCTGATACATCTCTCCTTGCCATTTCTTGCTCCTGTCCTCCCTTCTTTCCAGACAAACACATTGGGGAAATAAGGACAAAGTCTCCATGGTTGCATGTCAACATCTGCCAGCTGTTCCAGGCTGTATGAACAGTACAGCTGCTCTCTGTTTTCTCTGGGTCAACATGCTGTGCTGGCTTAGACACCAACATCCCTGGTTTTACAGGCTTGAAGGGTGCAGACAACTCTGGAATGAGTTCTTGGCAGTGACAGTCGCCTTTATTGAAGAATCTGATCATCAGCGAACGGGCTCGGCGTCTTCTTTGAAGGCCTGTGCTGCTCGCGGTCAGCAGAAGCAGAAGGAGGAAAAAGCCCATGGACCAGCAGGGATTTATGCCGCTAGGAATGGGGCTGAAGAGGTTGGGCAGACATCTGACAAGGGAGCTATTTGTGTGGAGACAGGCAGCAGCCGACACTTCCTCCAGCTCCCATTGTCCCCTGACATTGAGGGCAACAATGACCCACACTGACAGGCAGCAGAGGTAGCCGACAACATGAGACAGCCTGTCTTCATCTGAGCCGCTGCCGTCTCCCTCTTCCTCCTCCTTCCCATCACAACACTGTTCATCGGAGTCTGCCGTCCGCCTCGCTGTCCCGAGAGGGACAACAGCACAGGGCCACAGGAGTCTGATCAAAGTCTCCACAGCAATGAGAGGTGCCGTCAGGAGCAGCACCGCTCCATAGGTCTGGCTGAGAAAGAGCAGGAAGCGCAGGGCAATAAAATCACCTGATGGAGTCAGCTCAGTCAGCCAAGGGTCAAAGATGCAAAGGCAACTCAGAAAAACTGCAGAAACACAAAACAAAAAAGAGTCAGTGAATTAGATGACTGGATTAGATCCAATAATTAGATATCAGAAAGAAGAGTTGCTTAAATAAAGTTACTTCAAAGGGAAAGCTCTGAAAAACACACTTCATCCTAATATACATGTAAGGCAACTCAGCCACACCCACTAAAACAGAGAAAAAACGCAGACACCAAGCCTATACCAAACAGGTTTCCATACTTGCACTGCATCCCTAAGCTGTTTGAAACATTACCCAGTGCACATGTATGTCAAATGTCCAAATCATTTCTTATCCTAACACACCCCTCCATACAAAGACAGGTTGACCGACTGATGTGAGAATTACTCAAGTAACTGTCTAGGAGTTCAGGTGTCTTGCCTCCTAAATGCTCTACCAGTGCACCAGTCAAAACCAAATGGAATGGTTAAATTTGCATCAGGTCCTTTTTATTTACATGTAGCAAACAACAGGAGATGCAGACATCACTCTGCATCTCCTATCATTTGCTACATGTAAACCGGTACTAGCATCACTACATCTCACATAACAGCAACTTGCATTCATTTTTATTATTGAAGAATCTGTGAATTGTTTTCTTGTTCTGTCAGAAAATGTTTATCATAGGTTCCAAAATTAAAGTAACAACAACCCAAACTAAAAGATTACATTAATTATTTAATCTGTCTCTATCATATAAAGAAATAAGTTAATTTGCTTTTCTATTGTCCCTACAGTGAGCATGAAAAACAGTTTTATATCTTTTTTAAATTCATACTTCTATATTCTTCTTGAGTTTGTTTAGTAGACAAAGCTGCTTTGATGTCAGAGTCTAATCACCTTGTGAAATATAAATATTTTTTATAAATGAGGTTATTATAGATTAGATTAGATTATATTCTAAAAACTTACTTGTTTAAACTAGCATTCAATGCTAATTAGGGTGTTTTTTATCTGGCCCTGCATTTACATTATGTCATTATTTTATATCTGTAATTTATATTTTATATTGTGATTTTATCTGTATCATGGTATTACTGGAAAGCACTTTGGTGTACTTTGGTCTTTAAATGTGCTATACAAATAAATTTGATATATGATATGAAATGATAAATAGGCTCCCAATTAATTTACCAGGCACTTTTGGTTCTTTAAGCTGATTAGAATGACTCAGGTCAGAGTTGTGAAACCACTGCTTGTATTTACCTGAGATCTCTTTGTACTAATAAGACTGAGTTGTAACATGTCTCTGTTAAGAAACACCAGCTCAATTTCTTAATACATACAGAGTATCTTTTTTCCATCCATCCATCTATCCACCTTCTTCCGCTTTATCTGGGGCTGGGTCGCAGGGGCAGCAGCCTAAGCAGAGAAGCCCAGACCTCCCTCTCCCCAGCCACCTCCTCCAGCTTATCCAGGGGAACTCCAAGGCGTTCCCAGGCCAGCCGAGAGACATAATCTCTCCAGCGTGTCCTGGGTCTGCCCTGGGGCCTCCTCCTGGTGGGACATGCCCGGAACACCTCACCCAGGAGGTGCCCTGGAGGCATCCTTGTCAGATGCCCAAACCACCTCAGCTGGCTCCTTTTGATGTAGAGGAGCAGCGGCTCTACTCTAAGCCCCTCCCGGATGGCTGAACGTCTCACCCTATCTCTAAGGGAGAGGCCAGCCACCCTTCGGAGGAAGCTAATTTCCATCGCTTTTATCTGCGATCTCATTCTTTCGGTCACTACCCACAGCTAGTGGCCATAGGTGACGGTAGGGACGTAGATCAACCGGAAAATTGAGAGCTTCGCTTTTACGCTCATCTCTCTCTTCACTACGACGGACTGGTGCAGCGTTTGCATCACTGCGGCCGCAGCACCAATCCGCCTGTCAATCTCTGGCTCCCATCACTCGCGAACAAGACCCCGAGATGCTTGAAATCCTCCACTTGGGGCAGGAACTCGCCCCCGAACCAAAGTGGGCACTCCGCCGCCAAATCTGAGAACCATGGCCTCAGATTTGGAGGTGCTGATCCTCATTCCCACACTAGGCTGCGAACCATTGCAGTGCGAGCTGTAGGCCATCACCCGATGAAGCCAACAGAACCTAATCATCCATGAAAAGCAGAGATGAGATTCTGAGGCCACCTAAGTGAAAGCCCTCTGCCACTTGGCTGCGCCTAGAAATCCTGTCCATAAAAATTCTGAACAGAATCGGTGACAAAGGGCAGAGTCCGATTTATTGCCGGCAATGCGAACCAAGCTCTTGCAACGGTTGTATAGGGATCGAATGGCCCATAGCAATGGGCCAGACACCCCATACTCCCGTAGCACCTCCCACAGGACACCCCAAGGGACACGGACGAATCCCTTCTCCAAGTCCACAAAACACATGTAGACTGTTTGGGCAAACTTCCATGCTCCCTCAAGTATCCTTGAGAGGATAAAGAGCTGGTCCAGTGTTCCGCAACCAGAACGAAAACTGCATTGTTCCTGCTGTATCTGAGGTTTGACTAGTGGACAAACTCTCCTTTCCAGCACCCTGGCATAGACTTTCCCAGGGAGGCTGATGAGTGTGATCCCCCTATAGTTGGAACACACCCTCCGGTCCCCCTTCTTGAAGATGGGGACCACCACCCCGCTCTGCCAGTCCAGGGGTACTGCCCCTGATGTCCACGCAACATTGTAGAGGCATGTCAACAAGGACAGCCCTACAACATCCAGAGCCTTCAGGAACTCGGGGCGGACCTCATCCACACCAGGGGCTCTGCCACCAAGGAGTTGTTTAACTGCCTCAGCAACCTTTCCCCCGGAAATTGGTGGGTCATCCCCCTCATTCCCAGACTCTGCTTCCTCCTCGGAAGATGTGTCAATGGGATTAAGGAGGTCCTCGAAGTATTCCTTCCACTGCTCAACAATTTTCTCATTCAAAGTCAGCAGCACTACACCAGTCCTATACACAGTGCAGGTAGAGCACCACTTTCCCCTCCTGAGACGCATAATGGTTTGCCAGAATCCCTTCGAGGCAGTCCGACAGTCTTTTTCCATAGCCTCTCCGAACTCCTCCCACACCCGAGTTTTTGCTTCAGCCACTGCCCGAGCTGCATTTTGCTGTCAGTACCTGTCAGCTGCCTCCGAAGTCCCACAGGCTAACCAAGCTCGATAGGACTCCTTCTTCCACCTGGTGGCTCCCTTCACCTCTGGTGTCCACTATTTGGTTTGGGGGTTACCACCACGACAGGCACCAACCACCTTGCAGCCACAGCTCAATGCATTCCGACTGTTTGGTCAGAATGCACCTCCATGCACCTCCATGCTCCATGCACCTGAACATGGTCCATTCGGACTCAATGTCCACAGTCTCCCTCAGAATGCAGTTGAAGCTGTGCCAGAGGTGTGCGTTGAAGATCTCACGGACTGGGGCCTCTGCTAGGCGTTCCCAGCACACCCTCACTACACATTTAGGTGCACCGGGTCTGTCCAGCGTCCTCTACCGCCACCTGATCAAACTCACCACCAGGTGGTGATCAGTTGACAGCTCAGCCCCTCTCTTTACCCAAGTGTTCAGCACATATGGTCACAGGTCTGGTGATACTATTACAAAATCAATCATCGACCTGCGTCCTAGAGCGTTCTTTTTTCCATGTTCAATAAAAGCAAATTTTAGACAATAAAAATACATTCCTGAAGCCTTCACCTGTCAGAGTTTAGACCTCTTGCAGAGCGAGATAAGGTTGGTTTTCAGAGTTGATTGGACCATAGATGTGTAATAAAAGATTTTAAAAGTTCAACAGTAAAAAGTTTGAATCAAACTTTTCCTCCTGTTTTTCATTTTTTTCTGATGTAGGAACACACTGGCTTCTCAGGGATCCTGCTGACTCCTGCTAGCATAATGTTTTGCTCTCACTACGCTTTAAAATGCTCCACTCCTCACACGCTAATGGTCTAATCAGAAACCTAACAGAAATTTTTTCTTCCATTGACAGAGACACACATCCACAGTCTGCAGATTCAACAGCAAACGATGCTGAAGCCTGAGCATTAATAACATCCTCAGCCAGCAGATCCCAGGCAGAGCAGCTGCAGCTGTGATCAAAGCCAGTGGCTACATACTGTCACATCTCAGCCTTTGGCAATAAATACAACGTGAAGTTTCACAGCATCTCTCCTTTCTGTGGTGTCTGTGGATCATTTATTACAGAGTGTGTACTGGATCAACACACCCACTGTTTCTGTAAGGCCGTTGAGGCATCATTATTCGATTTAATTCATTACTTCCTGTACCTATATCCACTCCGTAAGTAAAGCAGTAATGTCACCGGACTCGAGTAACGCCAGCGAATCACCGTTGCAGGGTGAGTGCTTACACCACCGGAGGTCAGTAAAACCAAGATTCTTCTGTGGGCTAAGGTTACTCTTAAAAAATAAAAGCTTTTATCTGGAAACAAACGTACAGGTTGTTGGGAACACCTTCTGATATTTTAAATTAACATATTAACATATTTATAACATATTTTTAAATGAATTAATTCAAGTGACTCAGTTTGTATAAGAGAGCTGTGGGGGAACTGGAAACACTGGGTTAGACTCCTGCAGTGACCTAATCAAACCCTCACCTGTGTAGGGATGGGTATTGATAAGATTTTCACGATTCTGATTCCATTTGATTCTCTTTAACGATTCGATTCTTTATCGATTCTCTTGTCGATTCTTATTTTTAAAAAAAGGAGAACACACAGGTCGATTAGCTTTGAACTTTGTTTTATGCCATCTTCGAACAAGACAGAAATGTAGGAGTAGCATGACCTTACAAACCCAACAGCGAGATCTTAAGAGATCCACAGCCTACTGCTCCTCGATGGGGTGCCACGAGGACCCCAGAAGAAAAACAAGTTGTAAATGTAAAATAATAATAAAATAAATATTCTTGTGTAGCAATAACAAAGTATAACATAAATTATTCAGTGGCAATTACACAAGAATGTCCAGTAACATTTACACTCTCCTTTTTAAAAGTATATATGAGCTGGGCACTCAAAAATAAAACTATATCAGCCAGCAAAAAATACAATCAACTCAAGTCCAGTGGAACTGTGCACTGTGCAATTCTGCATCCATCAACTATGGAGAATTAAAAATTATTTTGCAGAAATATAAGCATATCTGCTTTTTCAGGAAGGATACGTGATCTTTCTGGACCTATCTGGATCTATCCTGGCCTGTGTCATTTTACTTTTCCCTGCCCTGTGAAAGGAGAAGCCACCCGCAGACTGCAGCGAGAACTGCCAGCATCTGAGCCAGACAGACGGTCTGTCTCTCTCGTGATGGTCAT
>VUQR01035773.1:6107-18745 GCA_015108515.1 Hemichromis elongatus
CTCCAATTCATGCAGTGCCACTTAAAACATGACAGCTGACAGACAAGGGACACAAGCTGTAGCATAATCGACCTTTTCACGGCACACGAGAGAAATTCAGCCAGCAAAAAAACAGACGGATCTCCTGGGAGTTTACTGGGATCCACTCTGAGACGCTCAGCATACCTACAGTATTTTTGAGCTAAATGGTCTTATTCATACCTCCAAACAGACACGTCTTTAGCCGAGAGAAGGTGCCGTTGGAGCTGAAACTGGGAGGCAGGGAAAAGAGGGAGGCATGTAGGAATTTTTGAAAGGGAAACGCAGGAAGTGACAGGGTCAGAGTCACGAGCTGGGAAGAGATTGGAGAGTTTCTGTGAAAGGAAGTTCCCATTGCTCATATTTAGTCACATAAATCTTTGGTTTAGTCAATAGTTAATGTTCTAATAGTCTTGTCATTTGGTAGAAAATAGGCTACAAATGTTTTGTGAGTCTAAAGACGAGTTCTTTAGAGGTGTGTAAGAAGCTACGTTCTTAGAAGTGAATTTTGGCCGATTTTACTTATAGTTCATTCTCATTAGAATGAACCCAAAAGGACTATCATCTGATTCATCTTATATTTGTGCATTTTATCCCAAAACACCAGCTATCGTTTCCCTTTTAATGCAGTCTCAGGCAGTTCAGCCCCCACTTAAACCTTGACCCATCTGAACTCAATAACTCACATGATAGTGATAATGACCCGTATAATTACTAGTAGGTTAAGGACCCTTGTGACTGTCTCTAAGTCTCCAATAGTGTCAGTCAGTGGTTTTACAAGTGAAGAAGCCAAGAAACCAAGAAAACGTCCAGCTACCTTTAGCTTAAGGGCGTATGTCTAACATGACCTGGAATTACTAAAAACGTGCATAGACTCATCCTATAAGGTCATCCTGTAGACAGGTGAAAGTTCAAAAGGCACCACTACTAATATTATATATGCCTAAATACAAGGATGGGCAGTAACGCGTTATCCAATTACTTTTTTTCAAGTATTTTGAACAACACTGTCTGTATATGTCTAAATATAGATATATAGTTATTGTAAATGGCCAACCTGCAGTACCGTCATTGCCCACTATGGGCCACAGAGTAGCATGAAGCAATCCCAGAGCTGAAAAAATACTGCCTGGTAGCCTCTGCGGATAGTTTTCTCTTTTATAATAATCACAGGTGGAGTGGATATTATTTGATCTTATCCTGCTTTAAATGATCCGTCTAGATATCTGAGTCGGGGTGTGGCTACGGTTTTTGACAGGTGTCCCACTTAGCCTCTGATGGGCCTCATACACTAACTTAAATCACTAAACTCTTCAGTGTGTTTGTGCTTTTGGAGTATTTTATTGGCTTATCTGACTAATAGTGTGGGATGCTGTGGGGAACTCACCATCCTAAAACTCTGTGCTGACACTGAAGCGTCAAAATGAGCGGGAAAATCAGTGATGATGTCACAGAGGCTATGTCCTTCTTTAATACTGACTATGGTTTTTAACCTGCCTTATTTCACATTATTGTGGTATGGAAGCTTGTTTCTGCCACAGATAAAACACTTTTGCCATCTGTCAGTCGTGCTTTTGGGTTTTTATCTCAGCTTTGACTTAATAACTGGAAATGTATTTTTCAGTTGTGAAAAAAGAAAAAAAGGTTTCAGTAGATGCCACATTACAGCTGTCGTGTCGATCATGCTTAAATATTAAAATTAATTAAGATTGGCACCAGATAGAGCAAGAACAGCATATTCTTAACAATTTTTTTTTTATTAAAAAGTGGTTTAACTTTAATTATTCACATTCCAAAGATGAATACACATGAAGCCAACATCCCCCCTCCCCCATCCCTCACCAAAAAAACACTTGTGCATAAAATCTGTGATATGCCACATTTATGGAGGCCCGAAGTGTCCAATATTCCATAATAATAAATTAAAATAATGAAATAAAAAAAAGTCATATGAGGAGATACGATACATGTAACCCAAAAACCAAACAATTATTTGGTATTTTTTTGTGTTTTTTTTTACTCCGAGTTTTTCTTAATGCCACTACATCTTGAATGAGAAAAATCTCAATCGTGAGAAGAAAAGCTGGTTAAAAAGAACTTTTATGAATTTTTAACTGGTTTGCTTGCATACATATTTTCTCTCTAATTATTCATATTTGTTTTGTAATACTGCTATTCATTTAGGGACTTTAAAAATACTAGTATTTTGTTGTGAGTAGAGTTGATTTTCGTCTAAATTTATATTTTATTTTAGTAATTTTACACAATAACAGTTACGTTATGACAAACCCTGTAATCGGTAAACGTTGTATTGTTTTTTTGAGTGTTGCGAGGAGTTACTCATACTCATTTTTAATCTTGACATTGTTGTGCCTCCACACAAAGCACGTTTCTCTGCACTGCTTGTCCCTTGCAGCTTTTTAAAAGCTCAGTCCAAGTCTCCCTTAGTGGTAATGAACTCGTCCAATAGTCCCAGTCCCCGTAACCAGGATGTCTGGCTGCCCGTTCCTCCAGATCTCCCTGACGATTCGCTCCCTCTCCTCCAGGCGCCGCGCCTTCTCCAGCTCCTCTGCCGAGGTGAACACATTCAGGCTCCTCAGAGTGCCGTTAGACTGGCTGCTGCGGTCACTCAGAGGACCCACTGTCACTTTAGGGACCTCTATATCCACCGCCCTCTCCTCTCCTACACTCTCCTCCTCTTCTTCCTCATCCTCCTCCTCCTCGCTGGACTCCTTGAGCTGTCTCTTCGACGGAGACGGAGGAGGTTTTCTGTGGCGGCGAGCCCTGCAAGTGATGCCGCCCACCAGGAGGCACAACGCCATGAATAGCCCAAAGCAGACGCCCATCATGAAGTACAGGGCAAAGCTCTCTGGATTGGCTGCACAAGAAGAGGGAAAAAATTTATTTTTTTACTGAAATAAAGTATTAAAAAGCTGAGTTATTAAGGTTTTCTATATTTTCTGTCATATGTACACTATTAGAGTGGTGGATGCTCATATTAAAGATGGTGAAAGTTTCAAATAATCAGATCAGTGGATGTTAAAGCAACCCCAGTGAGCTAAAAACTCAGATTTCAGACTCTAAATGCTTGATTTTTACCATATTTTCTACTCTTGGCGCTTTGTGGTGTCACTAAGAAGGGATATCCCTAATATGGTTGCCTCAGGCAGAGCGTTATTAAAGTAAAGGCCCCACCCACTAATTGTTAAACCCTTCTGTTTGCACGAGGCAGCCAATCAGAATGAAGTTTAAAGTATAAAGTTAAATAAAGATTACTTTGAACTGTAACTCATGCAGAGTTGCTTGTGTAGTCTTAGAATGACATGTTCATGTACAACCTACGTAAAGTCATACAGTGTGGTGTAGCAAGCTGCCTGTGGTTTTATAGATTCATCTAATGACCCCTCGAGGTTGTCCCCATCCCAATGCTGGAAACCACACTGAAGGCCCTGCTAAGAATTTACCTTTGATGTGAGCGTAGGTCGCCATGCTGTTACTCAGCAGCTCCATGTCTCTCTTAATGGGCTCCATCTCGGTTCACTGTGGGTTCAGACATGCACCATCTCCTTTTACTCGTTTACCTCCTGGATAACCCGAGGCAGATCCTGTCAGAAAAGAACAAAACAAATGATGCTTTCAAAGTCTGAGTTCATCTTAAAAAACGCATTCCTCCAAAGCACCACTCATCATTCTTCTGATCTAAATGGGTGTCAGAGGTCAGGAGACATTGTGTTCCTCTGACGACACTCAGGCCGGCCAGTGAGGACAGCGGTGAGAGGTCTGGTGAGACCGATCAGGATGTTTATATTAATGAGAGGGGCGCCTTTCTGGCTTGGCAGTTTTTATGTTTTTTTTTCCCACAGAAGAAGTGACATGTCAGGTTTCACATGTTCACTCCAAGAAACTCACACACGTGATAGAAGACCGGCAGGAAATGAAAAGGTCGGGTTCACCCAAATGTAGCAGTGAGTTTCTAATTTCTGCCTCTTCCCCAAAACAATGGAGCTGAGACGAGTATTGTTTGTTTTGGACACAAGGTTTCACCGTCTAATCACGTACATGTAGAACAATAAATTATAAGTAATTTAATTATTTTTTTATATAAAGTAGGAGCATTTTTCCATTGTTAGCTTGTGATAATCTTTTTGCAGGTTTTAGATTTAAATCGGTCATTAAACTGGACTTATCATTCTCTTGTTTATTATCTGTCATATATTTTGATGCTCAGTTTGAACTTAAGCATGTTTATGTTATAGAGCATTGAACAGGTCTACTTAAAGAAGTAGCCAGTGAGTGGAATGATGGTGATCTGAATGATTTTGAACGTGTCATTATTGCTGGTGCCGGACAGGCTGTCTGAGTTTCTCAGAAACTGAAAAAGAGAAAGTATGCAGTGAGCAGCAGCTCTATGGGTCAAGATGTCTTGTTGATGTCAGAGGTCAAAATAGGCCGGATTGTTTCGAGCTGATAGGAAGGCAGCAGTAACTCATGTAACCATTCGTTACACCGCGGTATGCCGAAGAGCATCATGTCACAAAGCTCACATCATTGCCAACATGACAGTGAGTTCCCTGTACTTGAATGACCTCCGCAGTCAACAGACGGTGATCCAACACAGCACCTTTGGGATGTGGTGGAACAGGAGATTCTAATCGTGGATGTGCACCCAACAAATCTACAGCAGCTGGGTGATGCTGTCATGTCAGTACGGACCAAAATCTCTGAGAATGTTTCCATCAACTTATTGAATCTGTGCCACATAGAATTAATTAAAAGTGTCCCGTGAGAAAACAAACAACGTACAAACATGGCAAACATGCCGTTGTCCCTCTTTGCAATGCACTGAGGAAGTAAAGAAGCCGCTCACAGCTGCAAAAACTTAAAACTAATTGTTTTAATGGGGGTGAAACAGCCTCAGGGATGCCTACAAAAAGAAAAATGGCACCTAGACCTTTGGGAGAGATGTTCTGTTGTTTGTTAGAGATGTTATGAATATACTGTTAGCGATGTTAATTTTTGTAAATATTATCCTAAGAACAGCCACGGATGTTAGCACAAAACAATCTGACATTTCCCATACAAAAAAAGAGCGACTGCATTCTTCTGTTATTTGGCTGAACCGACCCTTTAAGAGAGCGAGGGGCTGCATTAGACCGCCGTACATGGATTTGTTCCGGACCCGTCTCGCAGATGGTCCCACGGTTACAGTAAGGCTTGACGTAAACATGATGATTGATACTTCCCACCCCCTCACATTCCCTGTCACTACAAAAACAATTTCCATGGGATCCGAATGTTTTTCTTTCTCCCGCTCTCTCTCCGGGGAGGACTAAACTGTGCCCTGTTCCAGTCGCTGCTGCTGGGGGTTTGGGTCGCTCTCCCACCCTGATCTTTATCCCAGTGACTTTTGGCAGCCCCAGAGTGCTCTCAAAGGCTTTCTTTAATTTGTTTTTGGGCAAATTACAGTTGTAGTTGCTTTGTGGCTGGCTCAGGGTCCACTGACTCATGGGAACTGGTGGTTCCCAACCAACGCTTCCTTCTGTTTGGGATTTAATCAAAGAAGAAGCGTGACTACTTTTGCACCCTCAATTTGCTGCCCCCAGACCCTAACAACATAAGTGAGCAATTTAGTTTTCAGCTTAGCTCGACTCAAACAATTAAAGACTGACTTTACACCCTGTATTTTTATCAAGACTGCAGCATTTATCACAGTGCACATATCACCTTATTATTTCTAAGTTAGATTTTTTTTTTTTATTTGCACCCTACAAGAAATAATCATAAAACATTTCATGAACTGTTTTCTTACAAAGCTGAATGAGAAGATCAACACTTGCATGTCTGTGGGCAAAAATATGAAGCAAATCTCAGTTTAGGTTAACTTGAAGGCTCAACCCCTGGGTTAGCATGGCTCCATCTGCACAGAGATTTAACATTAAGATTATTTTTTTTTAAACAAAAATTTCAAATAAACACAAGGAAACTGTTATATTGAGTTATGCAACAGCAGGGTGCGATTTGTCCGGGGATTGGGGGAGGATTTCCTTCGGTCTCCGCTCAGTTATTTTTATTTTTCCGGTGGGGGTAAAAGTTCATCTCATCATCCGATTTTTATCGCGACATCTTGAAACAGTCCACAGCACAAACAACAATCTCAAACCGACTTTCACTATGAGCGCTGAGAAAGTGAGATGACACTGTAGGAGGCCGGAGGCTGGATGATCCAGATCTTCACTGTTCCAACTTTTCATTACGCTACCAAGCACCACTTAGAACAAAAACTAGAAATAATTTTAATTTTTAAAAAACAGTCTTTATTTTTTATCTATTTACTTAAATTATTATATTTTTATTATTTAAATTTTATTTACCTATTCTTTTAAACTACCATTAACTGTGAATAAAAAGAGAAAATCAGAGACTCACAAAATAAAAAATAAAAGCATTACTCATAAATGCCACTAGAGGGCGACTCTGGTTGTATAGAAGTCTAGGGGGAAAAATCAGCTCTAAACTTTCCTTCTCAGTTTATGTTTCTACTTTCAGGTCAAACAGAATAAAACAGTTAATTTTTTTTTAATAAATCTTAGGATTTGTTGGTTCTCAGTCATCCAGGTCATGTGAGTCTTGAGCGCATGGACGGGAGTCCCCATGGAGGTGGTCCTGACCCACTACTGCTCATGTGGGCCAAGGTGTGACAAAAGGTGTGGGTCATTACCATCAGATGTTTCGCCTCTTCGGTAAGAGACAAAACACGTTCACAAACCTAAAAATGTCCATCTGGTCGTTCTTAGCGTCAGAGAGGAGGATAATCCAGCATATGTACAGCAGGCTGTCAATCACAGCTTGTTAGCTAGTGAGTGTGCGGTTTCATGTGACCGGTAACTACATCGGGAACTGCAGAAACTTATAGGTTTTTGTTAGCTCCATCTTTTGGAAGTAACTATGAGAAGACTGTAAAGGAAAGCTGCCAAAATTCAATGATTTATATACTGAATATGACCTGAAGTGAGTGACTGAGGCCATAAACTTAGTGTTTACAGAGGGCTGTTCTCTAATAGACCTCCAACCTGTAGAACTATTACTGGTAGTCTTTTTCCAACCACACAATTCCCCCCCTGGTGGTCATGAAAAAGAATGCAGGTTTACGGCGCTTCAGTGTTAGTCTCACTATTTAAACTCTGTCTGCTAATCAACACACAGCCTGTTTGTTCACTTGGGTAAAAAGACTGAAGAATTAGGGTTTTGTAGTTTATGTATGAGATTATTTCTAGGGCAAAAACTTTTTATCCCGGCTTCAATTGCCATTTTTATTTTTTAATTCCAGTGCAGCATTCAGACTTTGAAAATTTCTGGAAAAAGTCCCCTCCATGAACGTTCTTATTTGTTTTTAAAAGGCGACGTTTTAAGACTTAATTATACAGAGAAATGACTCAAAGAGGCGTCTCTTGTTCTGTTTTCTTGATTACAGAATGAAATCGTGTATAAATACTTTTTTCTTCACGGCTCCACGACTGGCAGTTTGTGGTGAGCTCGAAGCACCACGCAAATACCAGAGGGAGGGACACATTTTGTGCAGCCGCAGTCTCGGGCAGACAGATTTAACACCTAACATTTCCAGACGAGTCCAACAACCTCTCAGCTGAGCCAACTAAACACAAGCATAGCCCGGCAGCTGTAGCTGTTTATGTGAAACCCTTTAAAATGCACTCCCGCATGGCCCTTCCTGCTTACATAATCCTGTTTAAGTCAATGAGAAAACTTGAAACTGCTGCAAAAAAATACTTTTTTTTTTCAACAGTAGTCAAAAAAATGGGGCAGAGCTGCTGTCAGAAACACTTTAAGAGCAAAATTAAGACTGATGAAAAATATATGTGACAGACTCGGTGACATTCACTGTGCTATAATTCTGGGCATGTTGCAGCTCCTCAGCTTGTAAAAACCTTTAATTGTTTGTGGTGTTGTAAAAAAAAAACTGGAGGCCATACTAATAAACAACTTTGTTGCCCGACAGCAGAGCTTTATATTTGTTAAGGGGTGTAATAATAAAATCTGACAGCTAATTTCCCTGCAAAGATATATTTAATAAAAGTCACTCACCCCAGTCACGCACAGGTTGACAGATTTAAAACTTCCGAATGCGAAACACAGAATTCAGATCCACCTTTGCAGCTGGTCACTTAGATAAGACTCCCATCTTCTCTTGGGCAGAAAAGCGGCAGTGAGAGGTCGTGGGTCACTAGGCGTACGTGACAGCTGAGCAGACGCTGCTGGACTGAAGAGCGAGCCACTGTGATTCCCTCCCTCTCATCCCCCAGAGGGAGGAGGACCAGCCAGCAGTGGTCCACACTTGTGTTTTGGAGGAGGTCTTTCCTTTTCCTGAGAGATGTGAAAGCCATGCATGCTTCACTGCTATGTAACTCCAAAATAAAAGCTCCAAACTGCGCTCAAGTCTTTTATTTTAGCTATTCTATCCTCTCCAGGTATGAGCCACACACTCCTGAGCAAAGGGAGGTGATCTCTCTCCTGGTGGATGCCCAAAACTGAGGTCTGTTCACAGTTAAGCCAGGAGGGTGGAACAGGAAATAGCTAGGTGGCTGCTGTGGGCATGAGGCCACACTGCTGTGGGGGCTCCTGGATTAATTGAGCTCTTTGTTCTTTAATCTGAGCCTGGAGGGGAGCAAAAAAAACAAACAAAAAAAACAACTCAGAGTGAGGTTTGTAGTGCAGAAGAGGAGACTGATGAATAGATTGATACTTTATGGGCAAATCTGACTTGGACTTTGCAAATCTGGAGTTTTCCACACAAAACCAGGGGATACAAATTTTAAAACCTATCAAACAACCGAAACAGGAGGTGCTCAGAGAGGATTTGAGCTACACTGAAGTGTCACACAGCCAACACATTGTTAATATAACTAATTTATATCATTTTTTGTAGGGCTGGACTTGAATAATTGGGCGCTTATGAATAGCCATGGGACTATGGTCGTCAATTTGTGTGTCAAAAATAATATCCTCTGTCTTTTTTCATATTTAAAATCTCATTTTCAATTAGCTGCTTGATTTTTTTAGCAAAAATGTGTTATTTTGACCCATGAAAAAATCACATACTCACAAATTTTGAACTAACAGTGGGTTAATTAAGCTTTAAAAAAAGACACATTTGCCTTTTTAATAAATGTCCAGAACACACAGGTTTGGAGACCCCTGGAAACTACTGGTTGCTAGGGAAAAATAAGGATTCCACAACTGGTGGGCAAGTGATTGCCTACAGTTATTGGATTAAATGGAAATTTTCCTTGCAATTGGCTGCAATGGGTTTCATAGAAAACACCAACTCATCTGCAACCACTCACCAACTATTCGCAGAGTACTTACAAAGGTGTGACACAAACAGGAAATGGAGAATGTTCACCTTCAAAGTAGAAGTAAGGAACTATTTTGCTCTGAAGGTCAAGTTTGTGTTGCGCTTTTCCAAAGTTCATTACAACTCTGTGTTTGCAGACAAGTTGGCATCTTTGATACAAACTACAGGCAACCACAGCAATCTGCTAAAAACAAAAACCAATCGCAAGCAGGTTTTTGGTTCACTCTGTTTGTAACCATTTTCAAACGAACCAACCAAAACTCATCCACTGGTCAGGGGAATACACACATTTCTTCTTAGCGACTGGAGACTGCAAGAGGGTTGCTGATTGGGCCATAGGCCTGTGTGACTGAGGGCTTTGTCAAAAAGGCAAGGCTATGTTTTTCAACAGAAAAAACTAAATTAATTTAAGTGAACTGAACTGAACCTGACTCTGTGGCCTGCTCGGAGTGAATTTAGACCTCAGCAGAAGCCAAAATATGATTAATTGCACATAACTGGATATGAGCATTCATCAATTTAACAGTATGCAAGACAGAAAATAAGAAAAAACAACACAGGCCTCCTTTAATTTAAGTATGAGGATATAATTCTACAGACTGACTACAGAGATGAAAGCAAGGCTTATCTTTCACATTTATACTGGTGCTTTTTCCTGTAACACAAACCCAGACTCTGAAGTATTGCAAAAGACCTGTTTATGCGGTTGTAAAGTACTATTCTGAGTCTAGTGAGTGTTGATGTGGCACTCGCTGGTGTTTTTGGCACAGCAATAAGCGGTTATTATGTGGTTGCTGTCATTCAGACACTCGGGGTTGGTCAAGAGAAAAATATGTACCTAAAAGCACTCTGAGGCCACAGCCCAAAACAATGATCCAACTGCTGAGGGACATTCCTGCGTGCATATTCCTCCTAATTTAATGCACTCAGTAACGGCTGGTGAACCTCCGCCCTTTTTGTCCACAGTGCGAGGTTTATCTGCTCCAGCTGCCTGTGTTATGTCAGGCCTGTCCTCTTCCTGATGCTGTGTAGGAATAACATAGCACTTTGCAAATTCCCCAGATTCCCAATCGCAACTGTGCACAGGGAGAACACCAAGCAAAACACTCCCTTCCTTTCACTCGCCATGCTCGTCTCCACTGGCTACAAAACAAGAGTGGATGTCACCGTTGTGACTAGGAATGATGGCTCGCTGATGCAGAGATGTTTGTGGAGCTGTGGAAACAGGTTGGCTTGTTTTTCCCCACCAGTGACTAATGTTTTCCTGCATACAGGCAGTGATTAACTTAGGGCTGTTTTTTTACACACAGAGAAAGATGGGCTTTGTAATGCTGGCCATTCACCAGTAAATACACTGATCCTCGTACCACAACCGCATTCAGTGTCAACTGCAATATGAGCCATTCAATTCTCATAAAACCAAGCTGGAGCAGTTAAATTTGGCATTAACTAGGCAAGAAAAGACGACTCCCTCAAAGTATTTTGAAAAGTATGACAAAAGAGATCTTTAATAATGCAACAGCACAAAAGTTATGACTGGATAGTTAATTAAATTGCTGGCTGGAGTGAGTTATTAAAGTGTGACACATCAAAAGGCCCAGAATGACAGTGAGGAGGTTAATTACTTTAGTTGTTTTGTTGTGGGGAGCAAACCACGACTGTGGGAGAAGTTAACTAATGCTCAAATCCTGCTAGAGGGAAACCTACTTAAAAAAAAGAAAAGAAACGGGGGCCAAGATAAACAAGCTGCAACCTCTGGAGGTGGAAAAATGGAGCCTCTAGTGGCCCAAAAAGCGAGTCAATTCTCATTAGACCCCCATGTTTAAATTTCCTCCTTTATAGCAACAATGTGGAGGTGACTTCTGTTTATAGTGGATCCGTCTGGTAAGTTAAAAGCATGGCGGCTTGCATCGACAGGTGTGCAACAGGCAACTGTACCTCACTGGTGTTACATTACCTACATCCACCTTCTATATACACTCTCTGCTCAGAACCAGAGGCAGGAATAATTCTTGTTGGATTGCTGGACTGTGTCACAATAAAGTGGAAACACGCAAAAAATATAGGTATCCAGATTCTGCAAATGAGGTGTAGAAAATACTATAAAAATAAGGAGAAATATGTGATATTCTGTATTTTTGCTATTCAGTACAAATGTGAGTAGGTGCACCTTAAAAGACACAAAAAGTGACTGCTTTAGGGTATTCTCTAAAGAATGGCGTCGTTCAAGTTTAACCAATGACTGTAGAAAACATGGACGATGCAACAGCTCCCCAAAAATGAAGGCAAAGCGTCTCTATCGCCACCTGGTGTCTGGCTGCAGTATAGGTCATAAACCCCACCACCTCTATGTTAGCGGATGGGACTGGGGTCAGACTACAATAAATTAATTCTCCTCAGATAATTTTTTTCCAAAGATTCTTTCTTTCATTATCGGTAGTTCTCATTACGCTGATTTAAGTTCAAGGGGTCTCCTTTCTCATAAGTTTGAGTCTAATTACTACCACGGTGATGTTAAATTGGGGTGCAACGTCATCATAACAACTTTGACTGACAGCTGACAGCACAGAGAAACTTGCGTATCTCTGTTCCGGAATAGCAGATAGAGCGTAGGCTCTGAGAGGAGGTCCCGTGTTTACGTTACAAAAATACGACCGACTGTTTGAACCTGACAGCCTAAGGTGTTCTTCAGTAAACTGGACTACCCGACAGACGGACCCGAGGCACCGCCGCACTTTTTCAGTAAGTTAAACATGTTTAACTAACGTCCTTAGCTCGGTCCTGAGACCTAGCTGGCTAGCTAAGATGAGCACTGGGCTGTCGGGGAAACTCATTTACTGAAGTTCGTTTAGCTAATCCGTGCGGGTGAATGAGTTTACCTTGACTAAAGAAATCAAGAGAAAAAGCACCGGGCTGCTCAGTCACTAACTAACTACCATTATTGTACTTGTATTATTAGTATTATACTGTATTATACCGTAGGAGCAACAGGCTTTAGCTCCTGTGCAGAGCTGATTATTAAATATGTGCAAACGGCAGCGTTTTCAGTCTGTCACATCTGTTTTTGTTTTTCAAATATTCAGCTTAAAAACAGTCTGAATTCATGTTATTGAGGTATGTTCACTAAGTTACATGTGCAGTACTCTGTACAGCTTACATTCTTTAAGAGAAATAATTTGAAGCATTAATATTTGTTTTTCAGTACTCAGGCAGCAGTATAGAACTACAGATAATACCTCTCTGTGTTGGA
>VUQR01035773.1:18765-33266 GCA_015108515.1 Hemichromis elongatus
TTCAAGGGGTCTCATTTCTCATAAGTTTGATTCTAATTACTACCACGGTGATGTTAAATTGGGGTGCAACGTCATCATAGCAGCTTCGACTGACAGCTGCAGTCACGGAGAAACTTGCGTATCTCTGTTTGGGAATAGCAGATAGAACGTAGGCTCTGAGAGGAGGTAGAGCATTTACGTTACAAAACTACGACAGACTCCTTTAACCTGACAGTCTTCAGTAAACTGGACTACCCGATAGAAGGACCTGAGGCCCCTCCGCATTTTTTCAGTAAGTTAAACGTATTTGTAAGCTAATCTGTAACTAACGTGGTTAGCTAGGTCCTGTCCTGGGACCTAGCTAGCTAAGATTAGCACTCGGCTGTCGGGAAAACTCAGTTTGTAAAGTTCGTTTAGCTAATGCGTATATATATATATAGTCTGAATTAATGGTAATGAGGTACGTTGTCGCGTCGTCCATGTTTTCTACAGTCATTGAGTTAAACCCGTTGTGCAACAGAGGATCTATCCCTTAGTTGTTATAATTATATTCAAAAAGATTTCACTTTATTCTCAGATGGATTTGATCAACTAATTCGAGGATTCGCAGGAAAATACCCCTGCGAAGAAATCCCCCCTTTTTTTAAAAAAACATTTTCATTATGTCTTATTTAAAAATCCTCCCAAAAAGTTTGTGTGAGATTAAAAAAAAGACATAACAAAGAGTTTGAGTTGATACAAGAAGATGCATCAATTAATCCAAGAAATATTCTGCAATGTATCAAAAATAATTTTTATGGTGTTTATGTAGGGAAAAAAATCAGTCTGTTGAAACAGTCTGTTCAAACAATTTACTGATATCAGCCTTCAAATACTCCAGCCTTTTGAGTTTGTGATCCTTACAAGAAATCAAACCCAGATTGTGGCCTTTCATCCCAGGTTTCAAGCAGTTCAGTTTTTATGGCACAAAGGACTGTAACTATATCTACCTGTACCTGAGATCTCTTTTGAATTCTTGTCCCTGGAGTCACTTTGTGGGCCCTCAGGATGTAAACTACTGCTCTAGACTGGTGTTTCTCCTCTAATCTCTGAATCTTACACCAGCAGCCTCTTTTCCAAATAAAAAAAAAGTCATTTTGCTTTCTTGGCAAACTCTTTCCTGCCTCCGCCTTCACTGCCGAAGTTGCGGACGCGGTGAATCTTGGCCAGCTGGCTCTCTATGGTCTTCATTATGTCCATATGGTCGGGGATGTGGACATAGCGGACGTTCCTGCCGGTGATGAATAGGTCCTGCAGCTGTGTGAGCTGGCCCTGCCGGTCCCGGTACAACACATCCTCTAAGCGTATGTTCATAAAGGCATCTACGTTGACCACGCGTCCACGCGCCGTACTCTCATTCCTCAGGTCCACTGTGGTCACCTCTCCCTGAAGACCCTGCAGGAGGATCACCATGCTGTTCTCTGTGATCGTTCGCTCCCGAATAGAGTTCACCACTTCAACCGGCCTCACGCTGGATGGCTGAGACTCAGCCCCCTTGGACTCCAGAGGCTCCATAGACACCTGCAGAAAAGCACAAGATTGATAACTCTGGATTACAGTCTTTCATAATGTTGATACCTGAGACTTGTTTTTGTGGTTTACTGATTCTGACCTTGAGGCAACGAAGCAAAATAAGCAAAAACTTGCACACTTTGTGGACAGAATATTAGAATCAGAAAATGAAAACACACAGGAATATGTCAAATTGAAAATGTCCTGCACAGCTAAAATGTGATTTTTCTCATCTGTCACAAACCAAACCTGCATTTAGTAAGGGTCAGATGACTAAGAGACTGTGGTCAAATAGTTTCTGAGGACTTAAGAGAACCATGCACAGACAATCTGACTGCAAAGACGTTAGAGCCCCTGAGGCTGTTAACATGGCTCTACTGAAACTGCAATGTAGGGACCACAAAAAAGCTGTCTTAGACACTTTCTTACTGCTTTTTTAATGGAGCTCATGAAAAATGTTACATCATTAATAGTGGTGGAATTAAAAAAAAAAAGAATAAAGTGAAATTAAATGTTTCCAGTCTTATTTCCTTTATCTGTTGGAGAGATGATTCAATGCAAATCTGGGAACTGTTACAAAGTTCTGAGAAAAAAATAATTTCATCCCTCTGTCACTTCTTTAAAATCAGGGGAGTACTGGATCAATACCAGCTAACCTGACGTAAAGTCAATTAAGAGTAATCCTAATTGCCAAAACGACTACTTCTTCTTCTCCTTTTTCAGCTGCTCCCTGAAGGTTGCTCATCCGCCTTCATCTCATCCTATCCCTAACATCCTCTGTCACCACCAACCATCTGCATGTCCCCCTTCACCAAATGAATCCTTTGAGGTTTTCCTCCTGCCTGGCAGCTCCATATTCAGCATCTTTTGTCCAATATAGCTCTTATCCCCCGTCTGCACATATCCAAACCACGTCAGCCTCACTGTCACATCAGCTTCTCAGTCAGACACACACTTCTTGTGACTTTCATACCTTTTCACCGCATTTTCTTTATCGGTCCAAAAACACTTTCATGTTTGGCTTTCAAATTGGCCCCACTATGTGACATTACAGACGAGTATAAATAATAACACATTAAATATACACTAATATAGTGTAGTGTAACAATGACTTTAACTAAAGCTACACAAAACCTAAACCCGCTTAAGTTTGTGCCTGAAATAGCGAAGTTAGTCTTCTCTGTTAGCTTTTCTTTTTTTAGCGTTTCCTTAGCCTTAGCAGCGACTAAACGAAGCTCCAAAAAGCGTAAAACCTGGGTGTAAATCAAAGCTTCGCCCTCCGCTGTTGTCTGTAACATTTACCTGAATTATTTAAACACAGTTTTCTTTTTGGAAACGAAACACAGGACTGCTGAAAGCTCTCAAAACATGTCAGCACGTTCGTTTTACCGCAGACACCCAACGGAGGAGCAGCGACGTGATGACGATTCACCGTCGTCTTTGCGTCAACCATAAAAAAAACCCCAAAAAACTTTATTTACAACCAGGACATAAGGAACAGGTTTTTACCGTTTTCCTGCGTTATCAGCAACATTATTTTTCCCACATATGCTAGTTTTTTTTTCAAAGCAACACAGCATATATGGGAAAAATATAATATCTTAATTAATATTAAGAATATTAAATTTGCTCGCTGTGGTGTAAAATTTTAATAATGAAGCGAAAATCCTATTGACAGGTTTAGCTCATAAAATTCCCTATATAACCCCACACAAAAGAAACACACTAAAATATTAAATGCGTTTAAATTCGGGGTTTTGTTTGTTTTGTTTTTGTATACGTTTTTTCAACGTATACATCGAATCTTTTAAAACTACTTAAAGAAAATAAACCAGAAAAATCATATGATATTCTACACAGTTTTTCCCACCATTGCCACTGAATGCGTGTATGACTCTTTTATTTAATAGTACACCGCGTTGAAAGGATGCTGCATAATGATCATGCGTACATGAACGTTTATACTCACCGCTGTTCCCTTTGGTAAGTCACGGCATCTTATTAGAATTATACAGTACTAGTTTTCATATTTAAAATGTAAATATTTAAAATAAAATTAAAAACAATGCAGGATAAACAAAGAGCAAAGGCTCTAAATCAAAGAAACCTTCATGAGGTTGTTCTATTCTTGCAAAGCCAAGACAATAGCACCCCCTACAGGTTATTGCTACAGAAACGAAATCGTCTCAATGGACAATTATTTTCATTATCGAAATATTAATTTCTATGTTACTTAGATTAGTACTTTTTCATCTCAAAAACAACATAAATATGAGTCCAAGGCCGTGTCCAAATAAATGTCTTAATTAAAAATTTGATCAATCCTTTTCATTTAATTTCTTCCCTTTCTCCCATTAACATTTGCAACTCATTTTGTTTACAGCACGTAAACACAAACCAGCCTAATCGTGTCAATATAAATAAATACTTTATTTAACATTAAATTGTTTAAAAGAAAATAAAACTTCAAACACAGCAGGTGTTACAGTTTAACAAGTCAGTTCAGGTGCAATTTAAACATCAGAAAACAGCTTCTGTCTATTGTATCTGTGTTATAATGTTGAGTTCATGCATCTGTTTCACTGAATACTGCATATTTCAGATTAAACTGAAGCTCACAGTGAAGATTAACCATCACATAATCATTCAACCACAGACTGAATGAGTCAGAGGTCATCCATCATGGCCAGGAGCTCCTCTCCCTTGTCGCTGCTGGGTTTTTCAGGCTTCTCTACTTCTTCTTCTTCTTCAGCAAACTGTCCGGCGATGCGAGCCAGCTCCAATGCCGCCTGTTCATCCTGAACCAAAAACTTGGATTAAGTTCATCACATACATTATAAAAGAGACATGACACTCACTGAGTCGTAACACCAGTCCACAGAATAGCCAGACACTCACACATTTTTTTTTGTCAGATTTTCTGTTTATATTGTTAGGTACGTCCACCTGCTCAGCAGTTGCCCTTTTTTAAGTCGAACTAAACAGTTTTCTTGACTGTGGTTTAGTTTTAGTTCACTCTAATACCCCAGCAAAGTCTGCATGATCGAACCTGCATTGCTTGAATATTTATCACTCCATAAAAGGACTCCTCAGCACTGCCTGATGCCCCTCTGTGAAACAAGGAAAAAGCTTTGGTGAGGAAATTTATGCTAAGTTAACTAAAGGAAATTAAAATAGAAAATAAGAACACTCACGCCTCCTCCTCTTTGTCTGTGTTAAACAGGTTGATTAGAAAACCCGATTCGTCTTTGGGCTTGTTCTCCGTCTTCATGCTGCCCATTAGACGAGCCAGCAGGTTCAGCTCCTCCTTCGCCAGCGGGTTGGGAGAGCCGTCTATCTGTAGCACGATGGAAGTGTAGAGGCAGGTTATAACAGAGCTGTGAAAAAGTATTTGCCACCTTTCTGATCTTCTTTTTTTATTTATCATGCTTATATGTTTCAGGTCATCAAACAAATTTAATAATAGAGAAAGAGAACCTAAATACAAGATGCAGTTTTTAAATTACATCATTTATTAATGGAAAAAAGTTCTCCAATGCTACCTGGCCCTGTGAAAATCCCCCCTAAACAAATAACTGGTTGCGCTGCTGTTGGCAGCAAGAACTGCTATTAAGCATTTGATTGACAGTGAGTCTTTAATATCCCTGTAAAGAAGAGTGGGCCAAAATTCCTTCACAGGGAACCAGTTATTTGTTTAGGGAGGATTTTCACAGGGCCAGGTAGCATTGGAGAACTTTTTTCCATTAATAAATGATGTAATTTAAAAACTGCATCTTGTATTTAGGTTCTCTTTCTGGAGTGTTTTCAAGAAAGAACAGCTTGTTTAGGTTCAGGGCAAGAAATGATAGCTGGACATTCTCCTTCAGGATCTTCTAGTAGAAAGCATAATTCATCGTTCCACCAGATTTGGCAAATTTTCCAGCAAAGCTGGCTCAGACCATCACGCTACCAACACCATGCCTGACTGTTGGTATGATGTTCCCTTTTATAAAATCCTGTTAGTTTTATACCAGATGTAATGGCACACATAAAGATTGTTTTTGGCAAATGTGAGATGAGCCTGCGTGTTCTTTTCGGTCAGCGGTGTTTTTCCCCCATGGATGCCAGTTTGGTCTACTCTGAAACAAGCGAGACCTGCAGGTCTTTAGATGTTGTTCTGGAGTCTTTTGTGACTAATGCGCTCCTGGGAAGGTTCCCAACTGTTCCAAGTTTTCTCTATTTGTGGATGAAAGTTCAGGAAAGGAGCAAATACTTTTTCACAGGGTATGAGAGCCTAGACCAATATGCGGAGAGATGCAGTAGCATAAGAGTTACTACAAGGTTTCAAACATTGTTAATTTTATTATTGACAAATTAAATATTACACTGTCTAACCAGCAGTTTAATGTTGATAGGGTGACAATATAAACAGACACAAACATTCACAGTTACTGACACATTTATCTGATTAACATCTTCCCTTTGTATAACTGTAGCACTGGGGTGTGGTTTTCTGGCTCAGCTATGGAAGCCAGGAAACCACAGTAGTGTGGTTTGGGCACACCTGCCTTACACACACATTTAAACTCTCCTCCTATCAAAGGTGCGAGGTTGTAGACAGGCACACAATGATGAGACCTACAGCAGTGAGACTTTTTGAACAGCAGGGCAAGTGAGGCGAGTTTAAGTGTATAAGCGTGTTAATAAAGAACTGCATGTGCAAACCACAGGGACTGAGCCGCTGCCATAACAGCATTTACTGTACATCATTGTCCAGGCAAGCGGAAACTTCTGGAGCTAGTATACAAGCCAACACAGAAAAACAAAAACAAACTGCAGTTCCTTGAGTGGAAACTTCATGCATGCTGCAAAAATGAGTGAATCTTCGCAGACCTCCATTAAAAAAAATCAAATTTACAGCATTTAAATGCATGAGAATATAATGTAAACTAATGTTATTTAACACGCCTATAGATGTGGACTCCTGTAGCATGTAGCTGGTTGTCACCTGCACTAAGTGGAGTCACTAAACTCAATTCCTCCAATTTTGATACTGTTGGTTCCTTTGGAGTAATTTTAACAGAATTATCTGATGAATAATATATGATAATATATTAATAAATCAACAATTAGAATACGTCTGTTTTTTTGGGTTGGACTGGTAGTGTTTATAGCTACAGCTAGCTAACCAAGTTTGAAAACCTTAGCTAACTTGGTGCCCCACCATCTGATCCAAAAATGGTCACTTCTGGCTCCAAAAACACTAGAGAGCATCAGGTTCGTGGACAGCAGCTACTGCTGGAAAAAATGTGTACCCGCATGGGGGATATTTTTCTCAGCACACTATGAGCTCCTTGGTGCCACCTGAGCATCTTTTAAACACCACTATCGGTGAACTCCCTGACATGTTATTACCTTAACAGTGGGTGCCTTGGACGTGTGTGTCTCCTCTGGACGGTCCACAGTGTACCTTTAAGTCATGAAACACAGCAGTGTCACCCACAGGTTCATCAGTGTGCATGTTCACCATGTAGTGTCCACCAGGATATCTACACACATGTTCATGCCCAGTCTGATCACTCTGTTTCCATGCAGCTCAAAGGACCCCTGTCTGATGGAGCTGGTGTAACTCCCTCTGGAGGGGAACTCCCTTCGTCTCACTTCTCTGCCGCGACAGTCAAATATCCTTTGAAAACAGGAAACACATGGAGACACTCTGAATTACAGACACACATCTTTTAAGAAAACTCAAAGCTGGGATAAGTCAGCCTTTTGGTGGAGACTTTAGATTTGCATCAGAAGTCACTGAATGGCAGCATCTGGTGCAGCTAATGAAGTGGCAGGTGTTAAACTAGGCTGGATGTATAAAGATTGACAGTAGATATTAATTCTGCTAAAATGTCTAAAGTTTAAAATTAGAAGGAAATATGTGATAGAGACACTGACAATCTGACAAACAATGGCAGATTTTCTAAAGGCTTTAATCATGTAATTGTACATGCATTAGTTATCATGAATGATGCTTACAGCACATGCTTTTAATCAACACCTATGTAAAAATATCACATTGTAGAAGTGAAGGCTTTTCTGATCCAGTAAAGACAAACAAAGGTTCAATTTTGGTCTTTTGGGGCTTTTTTTTCACTGTAAACAAAATAATACAAAGAAATTAGTCAAAGACTTATGAAATGACTGCTTTGAAGTCTTTTGATATGGTCACTTTGGCACACTGTAACTTACATACCTTATAAGTCCAGGAACATCAGTCCCATGAGGCACTGGGCCTGAGGTCGTCAGGGCGAACCGTCCGTTGGGATTTTGGATCTGATTTTTTAGGAAAAGTGACACCTTAAAAAAAAAAGCGAGAGAGAAAGAGCATTAATTGAAATCACTAGCTGAAAAATTAAATGTTTTATTTGATATTGAGGAGGTATATTAAGGACTCACACGAACGTGCATGTCTTGAAAAAATATGAGGAGCGTCTGTCTGAGAAGCTGGAGTTCACCCTCTGATAGAGACGAGTAGGCCTACATCAAAGAGAGACGATGGGTGCAGAGGATGCTTGCACCCTGTGATACAAGGTTTAGATAACTTCATTAACCTGAGTCATACCTCAATGATTTTCCTGTGTGTCTCGTCCACTTGGTTCACAACCACGGGAGTATCTTTCACGAATTCCCTGATGGTGTCCATGTGATTGTATGAGACAAGCAGCAGGTCTTTTGGCCGTGGGCAAAGGAAGACTTGATATTTGAAAGCCATGACCATCAGCTCATAAAGCTACAAGAAAATAAAAACACAAATCTACACTTTAAAAAATTAACAAAGCTGTAAAATGTTTACATTTCGTGTCATGTTATCCATTACAATCTGGAAATAAATGATCAATCAATATCCGAGGGAAACTATTTGTGTAGGACTTTCCGTGAGGTTAGTGCACTTCAAACCACTTCCAATGACTAATAAGACAGAGAAAGATGCAATTAAATCAATAACATTAATAAAAATGAAGAACTATCAGAAACAAATAATAAATTATAAAATTATAAAATATATGTCCTGTGAGAAACTAACTGCAACCCAAGATTCATTAGCTCGTTGAACCACCTTTTGAAGTCATAAGTAGTAACTGCTTGACTTCATCAGTTTTTCACATCGTTGTGGAGGAATTTCTGCCCACTCGACTTTACAGTATTGCTTCAGCTCAGTAATGATTGTGTGAATTTGCTTGTGCACAGCAGTTCAGTCACATGAGATTAAGTCTTTGACTGGACCACTGCAACATTTTGATTCTTTTCTGTTATAGATTTGCTGCTGTTTTTGGAATCATCGTGCTGTTTTATGACCAAATTTTCCGCCTAGCTTTAGCTAATGGACAGATTGCTTCACATTTTACTCTAGAATGCTTTGGTATACAGAGGAGTTTGTGGTAGACTCAATGACTGCAAGGTGTCCAGGTCAAGCCCAAATCATCGCCCATCCACTGCCGTGCTTAGTTAATGTCAGGTGTTTTGCTGATATGCTGTGTTTGGCTTTCACTAAACGTTGCTGTGCGTTGTAGCCAAACATCTCCACTTTAGCCTCATTTGTACAAAACACACAGTTCCAGATGCCTTGTGGTTTGTTCAGATGCAACTTTGCAAACCTGTACTGTGCTGCTGTGTTTGATTTATAGAGAAGACACTTTGTTTTGGCAACCTTTCTAAACAAACCACTTGTTCAGTCTTTTTTGAGTTGTGCTGTCATGAACTTTAACATTTAACACGCTAACTGAGACCTTTTAAGTCTGAGATGTAGCTCCTGGGTTTTCTGCACAGTCTGACTTTTGAGTGAATTTGCTGGGACATCTCGTCCTGGGAAGATTATGGCATTGTGTTAACACACACCTGAACACTCCTGACCTGTTAGACTTGGAAAGTGGACAAACTTGCTCACACTAAGTTTATGAAGTGCATTTGATTAGTAGCACCTGGCAGCTACATACGCTCTTTTCCCCCTATGGAAGCAGGAAGGTTTTACAGGACTATTTTTCTTTTTCACGTGACCGTAAGTCTCTAATGACTATGTGTATAAAATCATTGCTTCATTAACTGAAGTAAATTTTATGGATGCAGGTTTCCCAGTCCTGCATTATAGGGAGAGGTGATGAGTAAAATATAGAAGCTAATTTACAAATTTCAAGGATTGAGTCAAAAGTTTGAGATACTTTGTCAATGAATCAACTCTGTTTTTTCAGGCATTTTCTCTAGTAAAGGGGGAAAAAAACCCTTTCATTATCAACAACTTGAGGATTTTTACTTTAAAAAGTCTCTCCATTCACTTAGTGTTAATAATATAGTGCTCCTGTTCCTGGTATTTACCCTGTCCATGCTGGCTGGGTTCAGTCTCATGATGGAGGCATGTGCTAGCCGAGTTAGCACTGTTTTCATTGTCCTGTGAGAATACAGCTGTTGAGGTTTGAGAAGTTCATCCATGAAGGCTTTACTGAACATGGTCCCAACGATGTCATTCATGACTGTGAAATCGAAAAGCAGCCAAACAGAAAATTTTGCTTTTGAATTTAAGCTAGTTCCTTCTTACTACAGTAGATAAACACAGAGGTCATGAAAAGGGGAAAAATGGTTGTTTATCACTATTTTATGCATTTTTTTTTTACACTGATACAACTCGAAATACATATGGGAGACAGTCTAAATACACTCACTGGCCACTTTGTTAGGTACACCTGTTCAAATGAAGTTCAGTAAGGAAAATCTGCATTAAGTCATCTGCCTGCATTCTTAGGCCTTTGGGCTGATTGTCTAAGGTCAGTCCCTCTTTCCCAAGCTGTCAAACTTGCTGTTGACATCGGTGCTCCAGTCCAGTCATTTTCTTGTCCAGCTTCTGTGAGCAAATAGCCTCTGTCATATGTGTTTTAAGTCTAAGTGCTCTTTTTTCAGGCTCTCATTCATGAAATCATAGATCCCTCATTGTGTCAAAGGTTCAGGCTGCTGGTGGTGTAATGGTGCAATGACATGGAAGATATTTTCTTTCCTTATTACCACAGTTATTACCCATCACTTCTTATGGCTGCTTCCAGCTTTGTGCAATGTCTCAAAGCTAAAATCATGCCATACTTCACTGTACTCAAATGGCCTCCACAGTCACCGGATCTCAATCAGATAGGGCACCTTTGGGATTGGGTTCAATGTCTGAGTCATATAGTGCATGGACAGTTGACAAATCTGCAGCAACTGTGTGCTATTAAGTCAATATGGATGAGAATCTCTGAGGAATATTTGCAGTACTTTGCAGTACTGGAAACGCAGTTCTGAAGACCAGAGTGCAAAAGTGTACCAAATAAAGTGGCTGGTGCACTGTATATACAAATTTATGTAGGTATCTAGCTACATGTCTGGCTCTGTGTGACAATTTCACATGTGTTTTCAAGAAAATTATTTTCTGACTTGTTAAGAGAGCCCAGAGACGCTGGAGGCGATGACTAAAGAACATTAACCTCAAGTAATACCTCTTTTCCTGTCATTTTCTGACCACACTCCTGCAGCAATGTTGGGTTTCAACAAAAGAAGGAAGAAAAAGAAATAAAGCAGATTTGTAATTTGAGTAGTTATCCATCTGACATAAGTGAAGCACTTTTTTTTAGTTTATAAATTGGCATCTCACTATTACAGCTAGACACGAAGCGGGAAAACACATCTACAAAGGCTGTCAGCTGCCTCTACCTTTCTCTGAATTGTCCTCAGAGGTGTTGTGAGCTCGCAGGCGTTGGTCCAGTATGTAAAGCATCTCTCCACCCAGATTAATGAAAACCAGGGGAAGAGTTCTCATAGACATCTTGCAAAGTCAAAAGAAAAGGAGGATTAGCTCTTTAGCACAAAGCTGTCATAGAGGTAGGCGTTAGAAGGAGAAAAATCCTTTGCAGACGAAAACCACTCTTGCCATTTTCACAGCATTAACTGATTGTTCCTCTTGTGGATTGCTACTGGTAAGTGAATTGTTCATGTTAGGTCTTATCTGATCATGCTTCTGCTCACTAAGATGTAACAGGTGGCCAGCAAGAGGATAAGCAGTGTGCAGACACAAGCTTATTGGGCAGGATAAGGATGACGTTACAGTACATTACAACCAAACGCAGAAGATAAATGGGTATGCCATGTGCAAGATTAAACAAACAAACAAACTAACTAAATAACCCTTTATAAGCAGGTTACATTTAAAGGGTTAATTAGTGAACCAAAGTCCAAAAGTGCTGAAAGAACATATGTGAATGTGTAACTAGTAAAGGTCATTCTGCACTCTTCTGTGGATTGTTTTCTCCAGATCTTTTAACCTTCTAGCTTGGATTTGCTCCAATTCAACCAAGAGAATTAGTACGGTTGGCAACTAATGTTGAGAGATGAGGCCTCTCTTCATCACAAAGCTCTCAAAACCTCATGTAGACAAGTCTCCTCCCACAGCAAACATTGAAACAAAACATCTTTGTAAACAGTAATGCTGCCAGTCTTTAGGGGCATCTTTTTATCTCATCATTTAGGTTTGCAGCTTAATTAGCTTAGCATGATAACTAGCCTTAGCTAGCTTAGCGTATTTAATCTGGAAAACACCTTGTACATACACAGTGCTGTACAAAAATCCAGATCCACCGCTTATTTTTTTAATATTTTACATCAAGTGAGCCACAGGTTCTCGTTATTTTTAAAGAAGTCTTGAGCAATAGTTCTCCTGACTCTCTGAAGCTTTTCTTTTGGACATTGGGTACTTTTTCCCCTTATTTTTTTACCCACGATGCACTTGTGTGTATCTGCATTGACAACAAGCTGATGTGGAAGATCAACACAGAGGTTGTGTACAAAAAAGGAGATGAGCAGACTCAATTTCCACCATATTGAGTTTTATTCACATTCTGAAGAAGATGATTCATCCACAAAAGCATTGTGCTCTATACTCCTCCTGCTGCTCATCACTTATACATCCAAAGGAGTAACAAAAGAATTTCTCTCCTTCCCTCTCCTAGACTACTCTAAATAAAAGATAAAAAAGCAGAGACATGCAAATCAAAGTTTATCTTCACACTCACTTTTCCAGCAGCTCACTTAAGTGCATACCATTGTCTGTTGTTACAGCCATGTTCGCAGCTAACAGCCTTTTGAGTTTTTGTCAATTATTAACAAACATTTAAACACATTTTGGAAAGAAATTTGGAACTCAACGGACAAGCCTACAAACTTATTATGGAGAGCTATCATTTCCTCTGGTTTTTCTCTATGTAAGTAAAACATTAAATTTTAAATTGTGGTGTGTTTTAAATAGTTTACACTACTGTTACTTTTAAGACTAATTTGTTGTGATTTGAAAACATATTCAAATAGCAAGTATTGCTAATATGCCTTAGTTTGTTTCAGGTTTTTTTCTGACTAAAAAAGAATTGCTAAAGTAAAAATGTCTTCCTCTCATCAGAATAACTGCCTGCTCAGGTTCATCGCCAGGTTTCAATAAAAACAAACACCTACATCCAGGATCTTATAACCTGGAGTGGATGAAGTCTATACCTGACGAGACCCCACTGTCTGCTATCGCTATCCCTGGAACACATGAAAGCTTAACATTATACAAAGGACTATTTAAAAGTTATCTGCAATGCCAAGTTTGGAATTTGAATGAGCAGCTTAATGTAGGAATACGATATTTTGACTTGCATTCTAGAAATTGGATTCCTAAAGAAAAAAATATTTATGTTGGGGAAAGTCACTGGATGATTGGGAAAGAAATTCCCTTGGGTGAAGTTCTTAGAGGTATTCTTGATTTTTTAGAAAAACACAGCAGTGAGACTGTGCTTCTAAAAGTGACATTACATAATTTAATTTTTTCTAACAAGAACGCTGAAAACTTGATGAACAAAATAATTGACAAGTTTCGAAGTAAAATATGCACAAACGCATCACCACTAAACATCAAGGATGCAAGGGGTAAGATTGTTTTTCTCAAGACTGATGTGTTTCGAGCTGGACAAGTAAGCTATGAGTCACATTTCTTTGAAGAAAATAAGCTAAAAGAAGTGGAAGAGAAAATAAAGAAAATCAAATCACACCTATGTAACCATCACATTATGGTGACTGGGGCGTCGGCATCAACTACCAAGAAACCAATAGATTTGGCTCAAAAAGTTAACAAGCAGCTTTACGATTTTATGGAGCGACATAAGACTCGTTCTGAAAACCAAGGTTGCATAGGTGTCATAAGTATGGACTTCCCTAGTGCTCAACTTATTAAAAAAATCACTGAACTCAAACCATGTAAGTGTGGACAAGGAAAAGGAACAGGACGAAGTGAAAAGGAGCAGCAAACACCTGTACCAACAACTAAACTGACAACTTCACCTGTACCCACAACTAGATTAATAATCATACCCAGACCTGGACCTGGACCAACATCAGCACTCACAACTTCACATGAACCAGCAACTTCACCTGAACCCACAACTAGAATAATAATCATACCCAGACCTGGACCTGGACCAACCTCAGCACCCACAACTTCACATGAACCAACAACTACACCTGAACCCACAACTAGAATAATAATCATACCCAGACCTGGACCTGAACCAACATCAGCACCCACAACTTCACATGAACCAACAACTACACCTGAACCAACAACTAGTATAATAATCATACCCCGACCTTCACCTGAACCAACATCAGCACCCACAACTTCACTTGAACCCACAACTTCACACGAACCAACAACTTCACTTGAACTAACAGCTTCACCTGAAATAACAACTTCACTTGAAACAACAACTTCACCTGAACCATCAACTTCACCAGAACAAACAGCTTTACCTGTACCAACAACTTCACATGAACCATCAACATCACATGAACCAACAACCTCACATGAACCAACAACTTCACCTGAACCAACAACTTCACCTGAACTAACAACTTCACCTGAGGGAACAACCTCATATGAACCAACACATTCACCA
>VUQR01035774.1:0-20368 GCA_015108515.1 Hemichromis elongatus
CCCAGATCTCCTTGTCAGTGGTGTTGAGAAGTTCTGGTGCAAATTATTGTCTTGGGTATAAATAGGCTGACAGTCTGGCAGGGCCAGGTGGTCTGATCTGCCAGTTCAGTGTCCTCCTCACTGCCTGGCACAGCACTGGGGCTCTGAAGTGGATGTTTACCCCACATTCACAGTGACCTCAGTTTGTCCGCAAATGGCACAGTTCCTTGGCAAAGTACGAGGATGCAGGTCTTTTCATGAATAAATGACTCCAGTGTGTCTGTATATGCATTCCTTCTCAAAATAATTTAGTTTTATAAGAGAGAAAAATAGCTATAAGTGTAAAGTAGATAAACTTTCTAACTCAAAGTTTGAAAGGCTTTAAAAATGTAAATAAATTAGTTTTGCAATTTTTCTAAGAAAAAAAAACACCTTATGATTAGAAACAGTAATTTAACGTAATTTTAATCTTGTTTATGTCAGAGATTGTCGTTGAGCCTGACCTTTTTTGATTACCCTCATGATTGCACAAATAATCCAAAAAGGTCATATTTTGATGAAGACAGACTGTCTGTTTTTAAAATTCCCTTTCGGGATGAGAAAAAGGTGCAGATAGTTTTCTGTTTAATAGAATTAACACTAGCCTGGTGCCAATGTGTTTGTCTCTGAGATTTTTACTTTTGGATTTGTATTTAGAGTCATGCTCAAGTACACTCGGTAACTGGACAAAAACAGCAGGAAACAGAAGACTATGAATAATGAAAAATTGCCCTCTGGTGAATGTGGATCAGTGTGTTGTTGCAAGGAAGATAAAATTACAAAGTCTTATGAAATTGATTAGGATGTCCTGTCTGGTCCTTCTTCTCTGTGCTGTCCTGTTACCTAAACTCTGGGGGTAGCTTGTGTCATCCTCTTAAAATTTGTCTCACCTCGGTTTGTCTTTCATCATTTCATTACACAGTGTATCTGCTATAACTTTGTGTAATCTTAAAATACTGTTTCCCACATAACTCATTATTGTCATTTGAATGGGAAAAATACAATTATAGTCCAGCTATTATTTCCACATGGAGACATTTTCAAAGTCTGTTGTCTGGTTGACTGCAGATTCACACTTCTGGTGAAAAGATTAAGAGCTATAAGTGGAGCACTGAAAGCAATTCAATAAGGGGAGTTCACTTGGAAGAATTGAACATGATTTATTGAGATAGAGAAATTTATATATTTGTTGATTAGACTATGATCATGGCAGGATTAAGGACAGTGTTGGGGTTAACTGATAAAGGTTGTCATTATTCTGCTTAGAGGTGTAAAGTTTGTTTGAAATGCAGGATCAAAGACAGCCCTTTGTGTTATCTATCTCCTTGTCTGTGGGAAAGAGTACTGTGTGGATTTCACGTGAAGGTCTTGGTGTGAGTGACTTGTCTTTACGGCCCACCTGGGGGGCTGACCATCACCTTTTGGGTAACACCAGGAAGTCACCCACACGCACCCCCACATACACACACACGCACACACCACACACACACACACACACACACACACACACACACACAGGCAGACACACACCATGCACCCACACACACACACACACAGGCAGGCACACAGACACACACCTTGCTGTAACCTTTTGTGATCATATGTGTAAAGGAGGAGGTGTTTGTGAAACTGTGTGTGTCAATAAAGGCTGCAGGGAAGCCCTAACTCTTTGGAGTTGGCTACAGGCAGGTCAGGAGCTTCAGCTCCTGAACCTGGTTCTGCTAGCTTCCCTTGCGCAAGTAAGAAATGGATCCAGCTGTTTGTCTTCTTCTGTTCATGGGTGAATAATCTCTGTTACCAGCGGGGCCTGCAAGCGGCAGACCCAACAGACAGGACCCCCCAGAGTCCATATGCTGGTTGTGGTGGTGGTGAAGATGAAGACTGAGGCTTGGCTAATGTGCCAATGGAGAGGAGGTGGGTTGCACGAAAGAGAGTCTGAAAGGGAGAATGACGACGAACACACCATGCGAAGCAGAGGCCGATTGGCTCAAAGAAGGCAAGTGAGTATATGATTGGGCTGGAGTAGTGATGTCAGTGTTGAGATGCACAGCATGGATAAGCAGTAGTCATGTAAACAGAAAAGCAGCTGAACACCAAGGAAAGCAGGCTGATGAGTTATTACAGATCTCCCTTATTTAATGCAATAATGCAACCCCATCAGTAATATTTGGCCTAGATTCTGCAAGTCTTTGAACCTCCACTGGATGATTTTGCAAAGAGAAACTTTCTTGTTCTCGTTAATTGTCGACACCACTTTTTTGTTGGGATATGATATGCTGACTCTTCTTTTCCTGTACAGGGATCGAGTTAGTGTAGCTGGGTACCCTATATCTGTGCATCTCGATTAATGCTTTTTTATTTTGTCAGTTTCTTCCACAAATTTGTCACTTTTAAGTGTTAGTCATTTCAAACAGTGCACAAAGTAGACTTGAATTTCATGCAGACTTTCAGCAAGTTAGCGGGTCTTTTATATCCTTTATCAAGACATTTCTGACACTTATAAACTGTGGAAGGAACTGCAAAACAACCCTGACATGCCATTACTTCCGAAGATGAAAGGTGAGCTGTTAGCAACCACTTGTTTCATCACATGTTAAGGAGACCTATTGATATCCACCTGATGAAATTAAGTACATTATTTTTAATTTCCTTTGCTTTATTTTTGTGAGTGCACAAAAACGCAACTTTAAATAAATATAATAAATTGTGTTTAACTACTAATTGTTATTTTGAAGCAGATGGTCCTCATAGTTAATATATTTTTGAGATTTTTGTGCCACTTACACTTGAGTCTTTTTATCTAGTGTTTGCACTATATTTGGCAACATTTTATAGTTAAAATTAATTAAAATAAGAATAGGGTATCCATACTATTTAACTAATGAATATAACTATGATAATAACTTCCAGAAATAAGAAATGTCCAAAAAATGTAGACCAACAAAATGATTCAGTAGCGGCTGGTCAAAACTAATAGGATTTTATGAACTGATACTGAAATAAATTACTTGGTAAAATTCATACTTTGTCATTGTGTCTCCATCACTTGGTAATAACCTTGCCCTAGCTTTCCTCCACCCCACCATCTATGCACACGTTTACCTGCTACCTTCCATTTCTTCCCCCTTTACATCCTTTATCTTTCCCAGTCATGGAGGCCAACTTGTCACCAGCAGACGTGTTGATGTCTAATGGCTGTGGGAACATTTTTTACAATGCCTGCAGCAGGAAGAACAGGGGGAGGGTTTATCTGGAAAGACAGGCCCTCCCTCTATCACCATGCCAATAGAGACAGCAGCACAGAGCCCAGTGCTCCACAGCCAGATAAGGCCCCCAGACAGAGCAGCACTGCAGCTAGACCCCACTCACTGCAATGGATGGGGCAGAGCAGAGACAGTACGTGACCAACAACTCTGACAATCCTCCCCTCTTCTCACCGCCTGCGCTGTCATACAACTCCTGGTAAATCAGTTTTAATTTCCCCAAAGACCTGAGCTATTTCACAAAGTGCTCATTATTATTGGATAATGCACAGGTTTAAAAAAAAAGGTATTGCATCATTGATCATAATTCTCTGAAGATCATAGAACTTACTGATCAACCAAAGAAGTTTAGGATATACTTAACAACACTACAGAAAAACGATATTAGCATGGTGTTTCTATATTTAGCATTATAAATGTGTCAGCTGCTAAAAATTATTTTTTACAAAATTGATGCATCAACATAATTGCAAAACCTGGCTTTCTAACACATTTGGTGAGCAAAATTTTTACTGACTTGCTGCCATGCCTGCGGTTTTGTTTTTTTTCTGGCATTATAGCATGGTGGTTAGCACTGTGGCCTCACAGCAGGAAGGTCATGAGTTCAATTCCACCATCAGGCTGTGGTCGTTCTGTGTAGAGTTTGCATGTTCCTCCCACAGTCCAAAGACATGCAGTGGGGGATAGGTTAATTGGAAACACTAGGAGTGAATGTCTCTGTCTATGTGTTAGCCCTGTGACAGACTGGCGAACTGTCCAGGGTGTACCTCACCCTAAGACAGCTGGTGTAGGCACCAGCGCCCTGAAAAGGATGGATGAATGGATAGTTCTGGTTTGATCTTCCTGGTGAAATACCTTCTAAGTTACTTACTCAATGCACTGCTGCGATGAGTCATGTTACAGTAAACAGTACCAGCAGAATGAGCACATGCTGAAAACTGTCTTTGGAAAGTTCCTGCAAAAGTAGGGGTCTTTGTTGTCTTATTGTAAGGTCTATCTTACAACATAAAGCACTTTCAGGTAACTGTTATTGTGATTTGGTGCTGCAATAAAATTGAATATACAGGATTTCAATACCCTTGTGAGCATGTTAGACACAGCAAGACTTTCTTTTTAGTTGATGGTGTTTATCAACATTCTCCTTCGCGCTCTCTGTGCACTCACATGAACGGCAGTGTTTGACATGTCATTTGACTTTTTTTCTGTCCAAAATAGACAGACTGAGAGCTGCCTAGTCACAGAGAGATTAGAAAACTCGGTTAAAAATTGGAAACAGAAGAATGTTTGGTAAAATCTTTAATCTTCTGAATGCATGAGTTAGTATATTTATTTGACTGAATATTCTATGTAGGGGTGCAGATGTTTGAACCCAAAACCTTCCTGCTGTGAAGTGTAAACTTTCTGCTTGATGGTAGCTTTTCTGAAGAGCTGCATCTGTCAATTTAAATTGGCAGATTATGTGTATGTGAGAGTGATTTTTTTTTTTTGTGACTTTTTTCTAAGGTGGATGCTGCTTCTTACCCACTGATTGTCTGTAGGGTCCTTTACACTAAGTTTGACACTAAGTTTGAATGGAGACTTAACATAAATGTACATATAATTGCCTGTTTTCTGTATAATACAGAGGATGCATGTTAATTTGCACAGCGTGTAGAATCCGTGCTGCTGTAACTTCATAGCTTTGTTTATTAAAGCTATGCAGAGTAATAGAATAATAGAAAATATCAAGAACAACTGGTACCTTTGTGGTTCCTATTATAGATAATTTTAAACTGAAACATACAAGAACCTGCTCCTGAGAGTGTTACCATGGTGATCTAGCTACGATAAAAGACAGCCACCTTCATGACATTGAAAACTCTAGCTTCAGGCTCAACAAACCTGGCTAACCTATTAACCTCCCTTCATAGCGTACCCCACAGGACCACAATTTGCCATGTTGACACACACAGACAGACTCACAAGGTAAAAACTATCCTAACCATGGTGCTGAGACAGGTGATGGGCTGAATAGTGCTGAAAAATGAGTCACAGAGCTGAGGGCAACTGCAAAGTGAAGTCTTAGTTCAGTAGATTTTTAACTACAATTTTTTCCATATTGTATTTCAATATTTTGCTCTTTCGCAATACTTTATTCCCCCAATAAATTGGTTTAATGCAGTTTTAAAGTTAGGGAAATTTTGTGGCTTAGGTTTAAAGTGGAAACTCAAGGTAATTATTTCACTGCTTAATCCAAATCATGGTGTTTCAATGAAATCAATTAAAACTAGACCCCTAAATTAAATCACGATAAATTTTAAACCCTATTTTGGTTGGTATTAATAGGGATAGTACAAACAGAAGACGACAGACAGCCGACCCAGCTAGAGGCCCGTCTCCCTGGTGCGAGCCGAGATCAGGGTCCTAGGCCTCCAGGCTCCAAGGACTGCCTGGTACCTAGCATAGCCCAACCTAGCATGGAAGATGTCCAGCCACCTCAGACCACCAAGGGAGTGGTTCAACAACAACATCCAGCCATTCGCCCTGGAACCAACAAGCAGAATACAGGAAGGAAATTTACAGATATTTCTAAGGGTCCCTCTTTTCACCTCAGTTTGTCTTTCCTCATTACATGTAATAATAAATACTGTTTCCTGCATAACTCAATTCTGTCATTTGAATTGGGGAATTACAATTATAGTCCAACTATTATTTCCAATTGAGGACATTTTGAAAGCTGAGATAATGCACTTCCAAACAGCATTCTGTCTGACTGCAGCTCCACAATGAAAGGCTCCACAAGTGGAGCTCTGAAAGCAAATTATTGATTCAGGATCACTTTTAAGAAGTAGAATCATTAGCATTTGCAGGTTTATGTCTGAAAAGCATACAATGCCTCACAAAATGTGCTTTTAAGGCGTGTTTATAGAGTTAACAAGGATTCTGATTCACTGTGAGACCGATTACATCCACAGATGGGTCACAATGTGTTAGATGCAACCCCATCAGTGTTATTTGACCTAGATTCTGCAAGTCTTTGAACCTCCACTGGATGATTTGGCAAAGAGAAACTTTCTTGTTCCAGTTAACTGTGGAGATCACTTTTTTTTTTGTTGGGATTTGCTGTTGATTTTTAGTTTTTTCTTTTCAGTGACTCAGTTAATGTTGCTGTGTACTACTCAGAGCTAAAAGGGGAGCACTGAAAGCAACTTATTGATTTAGTATCACATTTAAGAAGATGAATCATTGGCTTTAGTATTGTATGCGTATGTGACGCAGTTTGCACTTTTATGTCTGAAAAACCTTACCTTATAAAAACCTATGATTTTTAGAACAGGTAAATAAAGTTAAGCATGAATGAGTCATTCACTTTCAAAAAACAGACAGACTACAGATGAGCCAAAGTGTGTTAGACTGAACCACTTCAGTGCTATTTGGTGTCCACCCTGCATGTCTTTGGGCCTTCACTGAAAGATAAAAACCATTTACAAAAAAACATTTTTCCCCCTTTGAATAGTGGAAGTCCATGTGTTGTAAAGCACTAACAATTTATTTTACTTTCAGTAATTCATTTAATGTTTAACTTAACTTTGTCAGGTTTCTCCTTAACATTCTCACCTTTCAGTTTCAGGTATATCACAAGCTGCGCAAATTAAACAATTTGGTTAGGTTAGAAGGTGGTTTAGAAATTTTGATTAAGACATTTTTGCCACTTGCAATGGAAAGAGCCACAAACACAAGCCTCACATATTATCAGCTTATATATATATATATGTTATACATGTTCCCCTTAGACTTTTTTTTTTGGAAAATACTGCCTATATTTTCATTTTTATGCAGATGACACTAACTTATATTTATCTATGCAGTCACGTGAGACAAATCAATTAGTTAAACTACAGGCCTGGATGACCTCTAATTTCCTACATCTAAATTCAAACAAAGCCAATGCTACTGTACTTTGCCTTAAAAATGTATTTCCTCTGGATGGCATTACTTTGGCTTCCACTAACACTGTGAGGAATTTGAGAGTAATTTCTGACCATATGTCCGTCATCATGCAGAACTGTGTTCTTTTAAATGCACAATATTGCTAAAGTTAAGACCGATCTTGCTCCAGATTTTATGCTGAAACAGAAAAACTGGTCCATACATATGTAACTTCGAGGTTGTCCTAATATCTCCCTGAAAAGTTGATCCAAAAATGCTACAGTGAGAGTGCTGACAGGGACTTAAAAGACGGAGCATACTTCCTGTATATTACACTCCTTTCGTTGTCTCACTGTTAAATCTAGAAGTTATTTAAAAAAAAGCTGCTCATATACAAAGAGTTAAAGCATCAGGCCGGGTCATGTCTTAACGATCATTATACCATATTATCTAAAAAGATCACCTTGCTGTCAGACTAAAGGCTTGTGGTTACTGGAATTTTCTGAACTAGAGCCGTCAACTTTTAGATGCCTCTACAATGGAAACAGCCTCCAATCTGGATTCAGGAGATGGACACCCTCTTTACTTTTAAGATTATGCTTTTAACAAAGCTTATAGCTAGAACTGGATCAGGTGACCCTGAACACTCCCTTAGAGCTGCTGCTTTAGTCTCAGGCTGCTGGGGGGCTTCCTGTTAAATACAATGGATTTCTTCTCCATGCCCATCTTTTCATTCCCCATGTCTTTATAGATCTCTGCTTCATGTTATTAAAATCAATTATCAAAATCAGTTGTGATTCTGAAAAAAGTGAAAAAGGGATTGTTATGGTCCTGGGTTGGTGACCCAGTGTTTTGTGTTTCATTTTCTAACCATCTTGTGTTTAATTTTTTTTATATTAGTTATTGGGGCTGGACCTCGTGTTTAGTGTTCATTATCCCTTCTGTGCCCTGTTCGTGTCCTTGTGTTTATGTTGTAAACAGTTTGTGAGTTTCCTGTTTTACTTTGAAGGTCTGCGTCTCGTCATGTCTATTAGGTTCAGCTGTGCTCCCCTTTGGTGTGTCATTTCCTCATTCCTGCTCATCTCCTCGTCTCTCTGCTCCTCGTTTGACTCTCTGTTCCCTGCTCCTCATCCCCGGTATAACCTCCTTAAGTTTTCCCCACCATGTGAATTTGTTAGTTATGGTTACGGGTTTAGTTTATTATTAGTTTTAACAGTTTAGATTTATGTTTATTTCTGCCCTTGCCTTTGTTACTTTTCCGCACTGTAAATAAACAGACTTGCATCGCCACCGCTGTCTGCATTCTAGGTCCTCCTTCTAAACACCACACGACTGCTGCCCCAGCCATGACAGGGATGTTGTGAGAAATTTAAATACAAACCAATACAATGATTTGCAAGTCATTTCAAATTATTAAACTGACGCATTTTACTATCTCATGAAAAATATATTTTGAATTTGATGGGAGCAACACATCTAAAAAAAAAGTCGGGACATCTAAAAAGAACGGCTGTTTTCCACAGTGTAGCATCTACTCTTCTTTTAACAATACTCCCTAAATGTCTGAGTAGTATGGCTGCTGGATTTTTAAAGTAAGAAACATTGTCCCTCGGTCCCATTCTTTTCAAATATAGCAGATGCTCAACAGTCATGAATCCTCTTTGTTGTATTTTATCTTGATTTTAAAAAAAATATTTAAAACAGATGAAAAAAAATCAGCTGAATAAAAAGGCTTGAGCAGTGTGTGACACGGTTAACAATATCCAGAGGGGGGATTAAAACATGAATAAAAAATGAAGGTGGAATGTTGGCAAAACAGCTGGTTAAGCTTATTACATTCAGTCATTCTCATAGATGCTAATGTAAAAGTGCTGCTGAGCCTTCAACTGCTTAACTTACCAGTTTTATTTGACTGGACATGTTTAGACTTGATGTCCCCTTTCCATCATGGCTACAGCTTTCCTTGCTCATCTACTAAATGAGTTATTAACAAGCTCTTCCAGCCTCCATCCTCTCCACATCACACATGGTGGCCAAGCTGATTAGCGAGAGGAAACTCCTCTGTTATGATGTTAATTTAGTAAACCTTATTTGCTTGCTAGTGCTAGCTGTGTTTCCATATGAAGCGCAAATAATAAATGATCTCAGAGCAGTGAGAGCAGACCAGCAGCAGCAGCAGCCTCGCTTTCTGGTTTCCCTCAGTTTACCATCTAGAGGTTTTTCCACAATACGCAGACCACCAGAAACAAGCTGCTGGCCTCTCAGCTTGCTCCAGTCATTACTAATGTGAGATGGACATGTCCTCAGAGGCAAAAACAACTATACTTTACTATGAGATAAAGTAAGTGCAAAAATGAGTAACCTGGACATAACATAAGGCGCAACAACCCCACTCCAACAGCAACCAAAGAAATTGCCAGCAACACAGGAACTGGAAGCGTTACATAGCAGTTTATTAGCTTTGGTAGTGAGCAATGCTAAGCAACAAACAAAAGTATCTAATATTCCCTACTTCCCAAACCCAAAAAATAAAGAATAAATAAAAAAGCAAACAAAGACACCTTTCTAACCTAAGCTCCTAATCAATAAACAAGAGAAGGGACTCGAAATATACTCAGCAAAAAAGGCTTCTCACTCCTACTGCTCAATTTATATAGTGCAATATTCAGAACAACAAACTGGTGGCTTGCTATAATACTAAGCAAACAACGTAGTCTGTGCTACTCACTAGCAGTCTTTGTGCTTTCACATAGATACAAACAGGACTTCTAACAAAGATGCTGAGTGTTTCTTGGATTTGAAGGAAGGAGAGGGCCAAGCTGGCTGTCGGGTGGTGGTCATGAAGCTGCTGTCCATCTAATAATCATATCCAGATGCAGGAAACCCATCCAAATCTACTACTCAGCAATCAACTGTCTCAGCCAACACACACCTTGGAGGGAGGAGAGAGAAAAGCACGCCCCGACACACACTCTGATGGGCATAGCCAAACACAAAAACAGACCTGAGTCTGGATTATAACAAGGAGCATTATTCTGACATTGTTTCACAATTTGTGGATGCAGTGCTTTGGTTGGTAAACCAATTAGCAAACTTCTGCTCATCTTTACTTTTGAGAAATTCTGGTTCTCTAAGATGCCGTTTTCATAAACAATCATGTGACTGACATGTTGCCAATTAACTAAATGAGTTGCAGAATATTCGTCCAGCTGTTTATTTTTAGTTCCACTTACCTTTCCAGAGTTTTTTTGTGACCTTATTTTATTTTTGGTTAAACGGTACAGACTCACTTAAAACATTTGGTATGTTTTCTATGTCCTGCTGAGAACAAATTATGGGTTTATTAGATTTCGAAATCATTGCATTGTTTTCTTTTATTGTCTCTTTCTTTTCTTCTTATTTCACTCATTGCATACTCTTGTTGCTGGATATAGTGTATTTCAGGTTTTTTTTCTCAGTTTTTCTTATGTCTTATCACTTTTGAAGTAGGCCCCTTGACTGTGGACGAGGTCTTATGGGAAATATCTCTATTCAGTGTGTTCTGTATTGGTAAATCCAGTTCTGTGTTTGCCCAACCATGTCAGGGACTTAAAACACAAGGGCCTGAATTCCATTGGGGCCATTCCGCCTGTCACTATAACTACATAAATGTAAAGACAGACTTTATCTCCTTCATCCTACTATGACCATGAATAATGTAGAAGCAGGTAGAGCAAGTACTGATGAAGGATCAGAGCAGTGTTACATTTTCCATGTGCCTTTGATATTGAGCCAATGGCACGATGCCACAGAATCATCAAATCTGATTTACTGCTATCATCTCGAAGTAGGAAGAGAATACAGTAATCCAAAAATCTGAAAAAAAAACAAAAAACCCCAGCATGAGCCTACAGATTTCAAACATGATAGATTAGGCCTGTAGCAGATTCATAATAAAAGAAACGGTTACAGCAGCAGCAGCAGCAGAAGATGACAAAAAGCTCCTCTGAGTGGAATTCATTCAGTTTGGTCACCTCTTCCATCTGAATTCTGTGCTGATAATGAGGGGGAACAAAAGACGTTGTTAGGAATGGGATTCGTTGAATTTCTTCCTTGTTATTTGTTATGTGTGTCAGCATATACGTGTTTGTGCTTGTCTGGCAAGAAATTAACTTAGTCACAGAGGTCTGAGACAATAGCAGGCAGGAATTGCTGAGCCAATTGCAGCACCTCAGCAACGGTAAAGCCATTTCGCTCCAGCAGACCACTTAATAGCTTTGGCTGATGCAGAGTTTGGAAATCCATCAGTCAACTGGGCCAGGCGGAGATGAGCAGCATGCTCAGCTACACAACTAGTAGGAGAGGAAACAATAGCCTAGTACTCATTGTAAGTGCAGGTCTTTCAGTGTCAAGACCTCTCACACAAATTTTGATTTCTGAGATTGCAGCAGGGAGACAGATTTCTGCAGAAACTCTGCATACATGAGCACCAACTCTGAAATTCATTCTAGAGGAGGAAATGAAAAAGCATTTTACCTTCTCTGAATGTGTAAAATGGAAGTAGTTTTTTTTTTTTTTTATATTAAACTACCACACTGAGCACTTTTCCTCTTCCTGACTTTTAAAACATATTTGATGCTTGAGACTCTAAAGTCATTCTTGTTTTGTGAAATTTGGAAGATAACATTAAAGTGAATATAATATTTCCTGGTTCACACAGTGCATGCACTTAAACACAATTTCCTCAGTAAATATATCTACTGTTAAAATAAGGTCTGCTTGATTTTATAGGCATTTAATGTATTCCAGGAAATAAACCAACAGTGCAGGGAGATGCTATGCAGTTTAGCAATGGCAGAAATCTGCACTTTAAAGCATTTCCCATATGTATGCCTATTAAAAAACTCATAAAGAAAAATACTGCACATGCATTAAAGGAAGTAAGTGCAAATGGGGTCAAAGACATAACTGCCGATAGTTAAATTTTCACACTTCTTTATCGCAAAAAATATTTTCCACATATTTAAAACTAACATGAATATTTTAGGAGGCTCTGCTACTTGTAATTATGGTATGAACAATATGATGCAAATGCTTTAGTAGATGGTTCCTACCCAGTAAATGATCACATCCTTTATGGCAACACTTGTTTAATGGCTAAGTCGTTTTATTGAAGGGGATTTATATAATTTGGGAACAAATTGGATTTTGTTTTAAAATCTCAAAGACTTGAAGCATTACTACTGTGTAGGTGTAGCTTCAAGAATTTTTGTTTGGTAGTTTTTTTCTATCTATCTATCTGTCTGTCTGTCTGTCCGTCCGTCTGGAGAATTCTTAATTAATGGCCTTTGACCTCCTCAGCAAAAGGGGCACTTGTTGTTCCTTTTGCTGACAGAGCTACTGCCTGACGTTGAGTATGTATGTGTGTCTCTGTTTCTGTTTGAGCTATTTGTGCTGATACAGGAAGAAATGCACATTGCACAAGGGAGAGCCAGATCTGTGTTATTGTACCCTGCTGGTATTGAGTAATGTCTGAGTATTCTGTCATGTCAACATGCTGAAAAAATAGGTTATCATCTTGTCATTGTATAGACACTAAAGACATGTAGGCCTAGAAAAGGAAAACAAAAGGCTTTGGGTATAAAAAGCATCATAACACTGGGTAAATTTATGTGCATCTAAATGGCAAATGGGATGACAAATGACTTTCTTTGCTTCCATTTACAACTCATTGAGAGTGCAGATTTTGGTGCACAACTTAAAATGGTCATTAACCTGACTGAAGTGTTGCTTTAAAATACGTCTTCTTCTTTCAGTTTAGAGAGGAACTATTTGTTATGTGTCTATAGTCCCATTAAGTGAGAAGTCAAAATAATAAGTAGAAAGTTGCACGCACATTGAAAAAAAAAGACAATTAAAAGAAGAAACTCTATTGTAAAATTAGACTCAGAGGCATATTTAATTTTCATCTCTGGCACAATAAGCTTTGCAAACCATACATCTCACAGAGTAAAAAATCAAAACATAACAAAATAAGTTTCAGATGTGTAGTATTTGACATACAGTTTTTCCTCCTTCAAATGGCAGGAATCAGTCATTACTCATGCTTTGTCTAGTAAACTAGCAATTTACTTTGAGGCTTTTTGAAGTTTTTCCAATTGACTTTGAGATCACTGGAGAGGAACCTCACAGTCTGTGAGAATAAAAGACTGTATACGCCATTCTTTGTCTATGTATTACTTTCTTCCTTGGCCCAGTCTTCAATTAAATCTTGAAAACAATTTGAAAATGTCACTGTCAATTTCACAAGTTGTCATAATTTCTGTAATTTGAATTTCTAAGTTGACGTGGACATTCAGCAAAATGTTATACTTTGCTTTGTATAAAACGAGTAATAGTACAGTTCGTGTGCAGGTTTCAGTTGTTGTTATATGAAGCAGATTAAAAGTTATCTGAGTGTCAAATGTCAAGGGAGGTCAAATAGATGCTGACCAAGTGAAGATGATATGTTCCTTCGATGGTAAGCAGAGTGGAAAGCGTCAAAAGGTAATGTAAAACCAGCTGCAAGCATTGCAAAAACACTTAAAAAATAAATGTATTGATTTCTGAGTCATGATATTGTTCCAGTGACTCCGCTCCAGATAATATTGAAAAGTGCAGGTCAAATACATTAACCTCTTCTGTGGTTATGACTAGGAAAGAATGATAAAACAGTGATTAACAACTTGCATAAAGACTGAAGGTAATTATTTGCAGAATTGGGCTCTGCAAGTTATGTGTGAGCAGTGCTGAAGAAATTTAAAAGAGGGAGACTTGCTTCATATGCCATCCGATGCTCTCGCAAAGGAAGAAAGTTCAGAGAAATAAAAGTTGCTTTGGTGGAAAAAAATAAGTTTAAAAATATGCATATTGTTGCAAAAAGTGGCACTACAAGATAGATTTTTCCTTTTAATCACTCTAATTGAATCAGTGCAACACAATAAAAGAACTGATTAGCCTACTATGCAACAGGCCAAAAGCCAGCTAAACAGTACAACAAACACATAACTTACACTGGATGTAGCCCAGAGAAACATGAAGTAAAAGATGACAATAAGCAGGACTCCCTTATTTAGGAGAAGTATAAATACAAAGCCAGTATCAATGTGCAACAACAGTACCAAACAAAGCTCCTATACACAATCGCTCAGTTGAGAAAAAAGTTAATGATCTCAGCTTCAGTTCTAAAATCAGGATAGTTGTTCATTAGTACAGCTCCACTCGGCTGTTTGTCATAGTTGTCCTGAGACATGTACTCACACATCATAAACAGCTTAAGGGTTGCCAGCACTGGCAGAAGATATGAGCATCTTTAGTAGAAGATCGGATCTCACTCATGGCAGCACCCATGGTTTTAGTTCCTTGTCACGGTGATAGTGGCAGACCTTTAAGGGAATCTTCTTTGGTTAGAACAAAAATATTCTAAATAAAAAAAGATTATGTTTTTTTATTTTGGTTTAAAAAAAATGTCTGGATAAACTAGGCAAAAGCTACCCAGGCCCTGTGAGGAACAGCACTGAAAAATTAAAAATCTTACTGAGTTTATTTATCTTATTTCTAGTCAAAAATTTCATTAAACCTAAAATAAGACACATTTAGCTACAAAGTAGCATTTCAGTGAGATATATGAACTTGTTTTTAGACAGTGCATCTTAAATCTGGAGAATTTTCACTTATTCCACTGGCAGATTTCTGCACTTATTTCAAGCAAAAAGGAACAAGTGAAATTCTAGTTTCAAGATGCACTGTCTAAAATAAGTTCATATATCTCACTGAAATGCTTCTTTGTAGCTGAATGCATCTTATTTTAGGTGTAATGAGATATTTCGACTAGAAATAAAACAAATATACTTGGTAAGATTTTGAGTTTTTGCAGTGAGAATCTCAAATGTTCAAGTAGACCTCATTCACACATACACGTAACACTAGAGACAGATCAGTTACCCTGTGAAAACCTCTTGAGACAAATGTGTATTCCTAGACTAATTGCTGGCTGTCACTGAGAGAAATTTGTCTACAAAAAAACCTTTTACTAGCAGATTACCATGGTCATCCATATTATATGAAAGACACTGATTTTTCTACATATTTTCTCCGCTTGCTATCCAAGCTGCTGTGAAACTTGAAAAAGTGTGAGTCAAACAGAAAATGGAGAATAGTTGCCTTCAGAGTAAAGGTGGGGCTTACTCCTGCAATCAACACACTTCATCAGACCGTAACCTGCACTAACAGGTCTCTTAGCCTGTGTGAATGGGGCTTTAGCAATCGGTGTCACAGCAACTGCCAGAAACCTCTAAAAGGCACTTGCAGCACAAACAAACTGGTGGTTCCCAGTGTGACTGAGGCCTGTGTGACATGATGTTACTTAATCACTATAGAAAGATAAATAAAAAATTACAATTTGCACTAAATCAGTCACTGTCATGGTTTACCCAGACATTTGAGTTTTGGATCTTGTTACTGCTTTTCCTGGTTTGTTTTTATTTTATTACTCAGTATATCCCGAGTTTCTACATATTCCAAATATCCCTTCTGTTTGGCTTGTCTCTCTGTGTCCTGTCCCCATGATTGTTTGGTTTCCCCATTTAGCTGTGTATAGTTGTGTAAGTTTCTCTTGTCTCAGCATTTGTTATCTTTTTGTTTGTGTCAGCTTTGTGTGCCTTAGTCCCGGTCTCAGTGTTTGTTACTTCTTGTCTTATTTTGATAGTCACTAATCTCGTTTGCATTACGTTCAGTTTTGCTTTCCCTGTATCATTATTTAGATTCTGTTCAGCTGTGTACACCAGGTGTGTCCACTCTGCCCTATTCTCCTTTTGCGTGTCTAAACCCTCAGCTTGCATCTGTTCTTGCTTGCACTGTGGTCCTCTTCCTGCCAGCCACAAAACAGTTGCATGACAGTCACCTTGATAAACATCTTAGAGTTTATACTGGTAACCAGCAACAGAACATAGTGGAATGTTGAGCAGCTACAAAGCCAGACACTTATTACAAATGGTAGTAAACGCTATTTCAAAAACACAATCAGAATTGAAAGAGAAAATTTTTGACTCAGATTCTTTAGTTGATCTGAAACATGGCTCTAAGTTAATGCTTATGTTGCTGTATGTCAGCTCAATGTGTAAATTGCTAATTATAATAATCACCCTCATCATATCAACTTTGTAAGGTGGGAATATGTTAGTATTAGTAAAAACAAATCATTTTTAGATTGTCACTTATTTGCGGTGCCACTGGATTAACATCACTACTCCAATCTAAAGATGCAGTTGCACACACACATAGTAACAAATAATAAGACTTGTTCTTTCTATTTACTGGTCTGTTCCAGTTATTTGTTACAACAATTTCATTTAGGTATAATCTACATTTGTTTCTCTAGCCACTCTTTTTAACTTGTAAATTCACAGACAAACCATATAACTACTTAACTTCCTTAGGGATTAATAAAGTATTCTGATTCTGATTCTGATTCTGATTCTGAAAGTGGGCTAGGGAATCATAAATCTCAAAAAATCCAGCAGGCAATTTGAATTGTGTCCATGCATGTCAAGTTTCCCTGGGGTTTCGTTATGCGGCTTGCTGGTATTCAAACCAACAGTCTGTAATTACATTTAACAATACGATCTCATGGCTCAGCTACCCCCATAAAATGCCAATTCTATCTAGTGACGGAGCTAGAATTCACTTCTAGCAGAGAGTCGACAGTTTAAAATATATAACCATCAGCAAATATTGCACCAACTTGTTTGACTTTACCATGATTTTTTCTTTTTCTTGACCAACCCTTGTGTCAGCAGTTCAAACTAACTGATTAGTATTGCAGACATATTGCTACCAATAATGCTGATGACCTCAGGTTGAGCAATCAGCCTTGATGATAGCGCAGGGTAATATGAAAGAATTGGTATTCATTGTGTCCGTTTCAATGAATTATTTATGGTTTGCTTGAAGCTACGGCTGGTGTGGAGAGGAATGACTGCAGCAGGTTGAAAGGAAAACACAAGAATGTTAAAGGGAATCCTTAACTTCTTGCCTCTCATTCTCTTGATAGGCATTTTGGCCAAATATTGAACCAATGCGACTGCACTGGGTTATCTCAATGACTATTCTGACTAACTCATAATGACCAGACAAGTTTAAAGCCAATAAACTTCATCCGAGCAAATGGTGTGATGTTTAGTCTCCTAAAAGAGAACTGCATCAATTAGAACATGTTTTAAGCCCAATTTAATATTAATTTAGATTTAAACAGTGCACATTACTCAGTAGATGACACAGATGCACTTTAATATGCATTTAAGCTAAAAATAATGAGTATGCTACAAGAAGGCTCACAGTCATTAAAAAAAAATGCTTATGTTATAAGACCAATGAGTTTAATAGTGCGAAAAGCCTGAAAGAATCTAGTCGTTATCTTCACGCAGCTTGCACCGGAGGTTAGAAGACATGTTAGATAGCTAGAATATGTTTTAATGGCATTTGATTTAGACACAGACAACACAGGCGCACAGTTGTGACTATATTCACATTTGTTAATAGTATGATATGTCTTCTGCTCTGATTTGACCAAAACCTTCATAATCTAATAATACTTATTATAGGTACAGTTAAGCCTATAAATGTATAATAATGACGCCTTAACTGACAACAGCATATATTTTCTTCTTTTATCTGGTTGGCTGCCCCTCACAAACAGAAGGTTTCAATAACAGACGGGTGGGGCTTCCTTGCTCTCCTCTTACTGACATCATGTAGAGTTAAAATATTAGAATAGTCTATAACTGTAGCTTTTGGTTCTCAGGGGTTACTTGAAAACACACTGTCCTCATTATTTGGTCATTATTAATATGAATACCGCCCATTACAGAGTCATGTGAAATATAATACATTCAGAGGACTCTAGGCAGTTAATAAAAGCACAATAAGTAAAACTTTACTGCTTCCACAGGAATAAAGAGAGTAAGTAATCAAATGCAGTTGATTAACTGGTCATTAGCAAGTGTAAACAGCTCTATAGATGCAGGAGTTTGCGAATATCTAGAGCTTTCAGGTCTATGCTGACACAATGCATAGAAACAAAGATATTAGCAATGATCTTCAATAATCTTAAAAGGAAAAAATTTGCTCCCCATCAGTCAGGAATGGTTATTTGGAAGCCCATGAATCTACATTGAGAAAAGTTGAAAACACTCACTTTCCCCAAGGGGTTAAAATTAACCACAAGGTCTGACCACTGCAAAGCACTGGCACAGTGTTGTTTGGACAGATGAGACCGAAATGGGGAAGTTTGACCAGGATGTACAGCGTCACATCTTGTCAGCACAAACACCTCACATCAACTGTCAAGCACGGTAGTGGACGGCTTGTAATTTGTGCTTGTTTTGCAGCCACCTGGGTACCTTGTTAAACAAGACATACACAATTAGCCTCAAAAGAAGCCTTATGCTTCTTATTCAGAGCAAGTCAAAGTAAATAATTTTAACATTTATTGAATTCAGTGTAGATTTTTTTTTATTTTTTCTGTGTTACACCTAATATAACCTATATTATGCACTACAATGAATAAATGAATGAATGAATAAAGGGATGAAAAAATATAGTTAAGCAAGAAATGCAATCTAAAACCTAGCTGTAAAGCTTTATCCATCCATCTTTTTGCTGCTGCTGCTGGTTAGTTGAAGGCAGTCTAAGTAGAGTCCCCCAGAGCTTTCTCTCCCCAGCCAGCACCTCTAGGTCTTCTGAGGATGGTGGAGAGGAAAGAGGAAACTCAGACATTCCCAAGTCAGTTCAGAAACACTCATCTCCAGTGTGTCTTGGGTCTGCCCCGGGTCTCCTCCCACTTGGACATGCTGAAGAAAATTAATTAAGAGGCATCCAGGAGGCATCCTAAACTAATGCCGGAACCACCTCAACTGGCTCCTTACTATGGAGAAGGGCAGAGGATCCACTTTCCCCCTACTAAATGACTGAGCTCCTCACCTCATCACTCATCTCTTAGAGAAAGCCCGGACACCTCTTGGAGGATGCTCATTATCTTATCCGTTCGGTCAGTACCCACATCACCTATTCATAGATGATTGTAGGAATATAGCAGTCTTGCTTTTAGGTGGCTTGGGTGGTTGTAGCTCAGGAAGTAGAGTAGGACATCTACTAATCGGAAAGTTGGAGGCTCGATCCCTGGCTGCTTCACTCTGCATGCCAAGATATTAACCTTAAGTTGCTCTCTGATGCATCCATTGGAGTATAAATGTGTGCGTATGTTAGATAGAAAACACTTGTGTAGAAAAAGCATAGAAAAAGTGCTTGTGTCAATAAGTGAATAGGGCAAGTTATAGAAAGCCTGCTTTGAATGCTCAGGGAGAGTAGAAATTTGCTACATAGGAACCAGTCCATTTACCATGTCAGTCATAAAGTCTTATTGAGTTTGATTTGAGAATAATATTGTATTTGCTAAATGATTATTGAAAATGTTTTCCTTTTTTTTTTAGTGAGTACTGCACTTGTTACAACTATATAATGTATATGGTAATTCAATAAAAATACTTAAATCTTTCCTATAACGTTACATGAGAGACACAACCCATTTCCTGACCCTTACACCTTCTAAAATGCCTTTAGGTCCACTGGTCTGTGGCTGCTGGTGAGTGCATGCATTAAAAAAACAACAAAAAAAACACAGTGAAGCACTGTGGTTAGTGCTAAGGTTAATAGGTGCAATGTAAGTGCAAACTATTTGGGAAGAGTCAAATTGTTTAGCAGCTCTGGATTTAAGCACTCGAGTCAAATTAAGAAAATGCAATGTGTGAGTGCTTAAACACTCATTTATGGAGACGTTTTACTTTTCTAAAGCCAAGATATCTTTTCTTATCTCAAAAAATCTTACCAAATGACATTTTAGGAGATTAGAGAAGTAATAAAGAGAAACAGAAACCATATGAGGATAAAAATGATAATCACTCGCCAGTTATATAACATCTTTTCGCTCTCATTTTGCCTCTCTTTTGGTTTTGCACAGTGTTTAGTCACTGCAAGCTGTCTAAAGTAATTGGCAGGCACAGGTGTGAGCTTGATTCAGCACAAGTCCTCTTGCACCTCTGCTGTCCAGAACAGCAACTATTGTGTTGATACTGGTGTAAGCAATCACTCATATGGTTATAAGG
>VUQR01035774.1:20388-31257 GCA_015108515.1 Hemichromis elongatus
TTTTAGCTCAAATTATTAGGAGTTGGTGGGGCTTTTTCTGGTGTGATGTCATGGGTTTGTTTCCTTTTCAGCACAGGTAGGCGGGGTGGTGTGTCACAGGATGCTGGCACACCGGCGGTACATCAGGCGTCATTTAATGGAGCATTATTTAAGAGCAGCATGACAGACGTCTGGTGTTGGGATATTGTCGCCTCCCTGAGTGGTAACATGCTTGTTAATCTCTGCGGTGTGCACCACGGCTAACCCATGTTTTGGATTCTGTCAACGTGCCTGCTGTTCTGTATCCTTATAGCTGGACTCCTCTCCCGCTTTCCTGTCAGCTGCCAGAGAAGCCCGATTTCCTGGATCACTATGGAGGGCAACTTTATCCCTACCTCCACATTCCAAAGATTCACGCCCGAGTCTGTTCTGCCAGTGTGACAAGTGAGCTCCTCAACTCTCCCCCTGATTATTGTTGTTTGCTACCGTTTGTTTGGCATCATCCCCTCAGCCTTTGTTTTCCTTTTTTCTGTAGATTCACCCTGCATGCGCTGATTTCCCCGTTCGTTCTGAGTGTGTGCCACCTCCCTTCCCTGGTTCCCGTCCGGTCATTCATCACTGTACATAATATCTCACCCTGTGTAAATACTCCGGTCACTGTAAATAAAGAGCACTCCTTGCATTCCCTTCATCTCTGTGTGTTCTGCCATAGAGTCCGCTTGTTTAGCCTAACAATAGTAATGTTAAAGTAGTAACAGGCCTTGAAGCGCCTCTTTTCAACAATATCACTGGCTTACAGCTGCAGTTATATGGAAAGGAGGTTTCAGCATTTAATGAAAAGAAGTAATGATTCATTGTCCAGAACAGTCAATGTCAGAGAAGGCTAATTGCTTCTCAAGCTAATGGCAGCTTTCAGGTGAGGGCCCCTAAATGAAAAAACTGGTTAAGGGCACACTCCACCATGGATATGAGGCCAATTTCCTCTTGACTCTGATGTCAGGACAGGATGGTCCTTCATTTTCTTGCAAATGAAGTTGGGAGCCAACCAGCTTTACTGCATATTAAAGATTAAAAGTTTACTTGATTTTTTTTCTTCCTTTAAGCAATCACGCTGCAATGCTGCTTCAATACTTCTGAAACTAAAGCTGTCAAGCAGTGCTTCATTTTCCAGCTCCTTTCATTTACTCCTCTCTCTTCCTTTCTTGTTACTTTAACATTGTTGTCAGGAATGATTTAAACTTTTTCACACATTTCCCTTTCTTCTTAAGCTGGTGACAATTATTTATTTTCTACTCTTTTCTACTCTTTTACTGCGGGGAATTCAGGCAGGTGCTGCCACACTGCATACTTTTCTGAGATGCTGTGTAATGTATGTTTATATGCCTGTGTGAAAATGAGAAAAGCCTTGGAATGATTTCCCTGTCTTACTGCCTGGAAATAGATGCAAACAGAACACATGGCTATAGGCTGTTAAACAAGGTGAATTGGCTTTCCAGCATTCTCATAAATAATGGGAGAGAAGTGCTTTTCTTGACTGCAGGGGAGCCGTTTGGTCCTGGATGTTGAGATTTGCATCCATAGCAGTGACTCCCAGCTGTGTTGTTGACACCAGACTTTGTACAAGGCTGAATTTGACAATTTTAAATTCATTGTTCTTACTAGTCTTCAACATCTGTAAAGGAAAGATGAATTTCTTAACATTTAATGTGAGAATGCCACAAGTTTAAATTCAGTATTACAATAACTGCTTAATAAGCACTGAATCAAATGATCAAACAAGACTTTTTCAGGCCATCACATTTATAACAAGAACAGTTTGCAAAATGTTGCATCCAGCGGTTCTGTTCTTTACACAGAAATACAGAAAATACAATTGTTTGTTAGTAAAATTATTTTGTGGTATTTGTCTTTTCTTACAATCTTGCTAGCAAACATGGTTTACAGTTCATTTTGATCAGCAATCAATTTTGGTTGATTATTGTTGCAATCTGAGCCAACTCTCCTCTTTCCTTTTTATACCATTTAGCATATAAACAAGCAGTGAGTTTACACTTTGGAATGGGTTTTCTGGTCACAAAGAATGAGCTTCCTACCCATTAAATACTGGAATTGCTTGAGTTGCCATCAAACTCTAATTTTATTCCTCAAACAATTTCAGCCTTTGTTATTCTGTTTTTGATGGGATCCATTTGTTATGTCTGGGCATCTGCTTTGCAGCATGGAATCTTTGCCAGCTTTCAGACAGACGTCTGCTTCTGGCACCGGGCTGTTGGTTCCTTGTGTGTATGAAAGCATGACAGTGCCTGTCATGTCTTAAATGTGTCAGCGGGGACTCATTAACTAAACAAATCTGTGCCATCGCCCTGCAGTCCAGCAGTCTCAGTGAATGAAAGGAACTATAAACAAAGTACCAACTGGTGTCTTAACGTACTACTTACTAACGATAGATTAAATATTGCCTTTGACTTCTCTTGGTCAATTGTCAGTGGATCAAATGCTAGTTAATCAGAGCATAGGTATAATGTGATTGTGCACAGAGACCAGTGACTGAAAAAAATAAGTCATTGTTGGACTCAGGTACCAACATACTTAGCAGAATATTCAGCTTTTTTTGTAGATAATATAGTCAAGTTTTAAGTTCTGGTGGTCAGTCAGTATCCCCAGAACTTAATGTGGGATGGCATTCCTGTTTAAAAGTGCAAAATATGGGAAAAGGAATGGCAATGTACACAAACAGACCATCCCAAGTCTGTAAGGAGTTCACCCTCTTTCTGTCGTATAAAAAAACCCCATCTGATCCAATACAAATCTTCAAATTAGGTAAATATAATGTGAAACGAAGAACAGCACACGGGATGTTACACTGTGTCATTATATATTTAACAACAGCTATGTCAAAATAAACAAAATAGCGTGTAAAGAACCAAGTACATCCTTACTGCTTCCATAAGAATTAAGAGGATGAGTCTCGGCCAAGTGCTGCCAATCAAATGCACGTGATTATTAGCAATTGTACCCACTTCTATAAAAACAGACATTTTTGCTGTTTGCTGGTCTGGAGTGTTCAGGTTAATCTTAACACAATCCAGAGCAGGAAAGACATCAGCAATTATATTAGAAAGGAACTGCTGCTGCTCACCAAAATGGGAAGGGTTATAAGTTCATTTCCAAACAATCTGAAGTCAATCATTTTACAGTGAGAAAGATAATTCACATGTGAAAAACATTCAAGGCAGTTGGCAATCTTCCCAGCAGTGGATGTCCCAGCAAATTCACCACAAGGTCAGTGTATTCAATTTTCAGAGAAATTACAAAAAAACCCCAAGAAATACATCTCAGGCTCTGCAGGCCTCAGTTGGAATGTCAAATGTTAAAGTTCATGACAGCACAATTAGACAAAGACTGAGCAAGTATGGCTGGGTTGGAAAGGTTTCCAGGAAGACACCTCTTCTTTCTAATAAACAAATAAACAAACAAAAACAAAACAAAACGTGGCAGCACAGCTTAGTTTTAAAAAATTGCATCTGAAGATCCAAAATACTTCAGGAGCAATGTGGTAAAAACCAAATGCAACATATTAGCACAAACACCTCATACCGAGTGTCAAGGACTGATTTGGGCTTCTTCTGCAGCCACTGGACCTGTGCACTCTACCCTACCATCTCTTGAGCCAATCACAAGGTCCTCTGCATACCAAAAATCAGTATGTATAATAGGTATGCCAGAACCCAAAGAGGTACTGACGCAGACAGGAGACATGCCGTTACTTTAGGTAAGCCGGACAGGGCCGTTGAAGGTCCTTAACCCATCAGCTGGATGGCTACCTGCTCCTTTGTGCAAGAAGGAACAGGATGAGCATTTCCAGAGCTCTGCAAAGTGACCTGTGAATGTCTCTGTCCAAATAATCAGAAAAAGACTTTGAGGGTGGTCTGGGGGCCAGATGTCCTGTAACAACTCCTGGGCACTGTGGAGCCCAACTGGCATTTGCCAAAGAATAACAGAACTGGCAGGTCCCCTACTGGTGACCTTTGATTTTCTCAGGTGAGAGCAGGTCAAAATCCTTGGACCCATTTTCAGACCCCACACTGGTGCAGTGGGTCCTGGGTTCCTCCTGGTGTACGACCTCATGTGAGTATAAGAGTAGTTCCTGGAGGATGAAGGACTTGATATCTCTGACTGGTATCAAATCTAACAGACCACCTCTGTACCTCAGACTGTCCAGGAGCTTACAGATGCCCTGGTCCAATGCTGGGAGGAGATCCCCCAGGATACCATCCATTGTCTCATTAGAGGCATGCCCTGATACAGTCAGGCATGTATAAAGCATATGGGGTTCATACAAACCCAAAATACTGAGTACCATTTTGGGTTGCTGAAAGACATTTTGGCGAACATAACCTAGCTGCATCATTTTATCACTTTGCTTGTTTATGGTGCATTTGAATTTAGCCCTCCATTTGTTAATCATTTGCCATTTCCATTAAATGATGTGGCATCCTTTCAATCCATACCACATTACTCAATACATATAACGACAGATACCCAGCGTATTTTTCCCATTGAGGTTTGATGTGTTTTTAAAGTGTTAATGTTAATGTAGAGCAGTATATAATAATAGCTGGGCTTTACAGTCCAGTATACCGCAACTTTATTCAAGTTGCTAATAATTGTGATTATTTTTAATGTATGGCATTCACATCTTATTCATAACTTATTGCTGAAATGCATATGTTGATTTTTTTAAATTCAAAATTCATTGATATCAAAGCCAAAATAAGTAATGGCTAGTGTCTGCTTTTCACTTTAAGCAAATAGGCAAAAATGCAGCTGGACTCGTTTTCTTTTGTAGTCTTAATACAGTAAAAACCTCCCAAAACTCTAGCAACAGGTTAATATCCCTCCAAGGATAAATTTTTAGATTGCTGTTCACCAGGCAGAAAGGAGGTTCATGTGGTAAGGTTCAAAAATGCTCAATCAATATCTGATGATATGGTTAGTCATTGCCTCCATTGCATTTGTTCCCCAGCGGGAATTCTTATAAAAATGTTGTTTCTCTTAATAACCATTACTTTGGTGAGAACAGACGATGATCAGAGTTGAACATTTTGCCCAAGTATGCCATTCCTTTGCTCTCAGTAGGGAGTAAATAAGAATTTTCGTCTTGCTTCCCAGTGAAAGGGATGAGGTGCTACATCACAAAGATACCGCAAGAATACAGACTGCGGCTTTGCTATAGGATAAGAAAGCAGGGTGTTGCTTGTGAGGTATGGATTAGTTCTGGTAAAGTTATTATGATTAATCCAATGCTGGGGAGCTGATGCAAAGCTGGTGTGAAGTTGCTCTGTGCTCCACCGGGCTGCTGTTTTACTTCCGTGCAATGGAGCAAGAGGAATGGACTCAGAGTTGTGGTGTTTTGTCACCCTTTTCCATTACAGCACTCATATGGTGATTTTCTGTAGTAATTTTGTGTTCATCGGGGTGGGTCTTCATATCAGCGCTTGAAAGGATTTCTGGCCTTTGCGCTTGATATTTAGGACTCATCTATGATTCATCTGTTTGATTACATGAAAGGACTCAAGAGTCACTCCAAAAGGTTTCCTGTAAATACTCTAAGATTGAGAAAAAGGTGCATTTATCATAGCTTTTTTCTCTTCTTTTTTCTCACATAGCTTTCTCTGCTTTGTGTATGTTTTACCTGAAATAAGATTATATAAACTGTCAGAATATGCTTTAATCTTTAACACATTTCAATATGAGTCACTTCCTGTCATGCAAATTTCCTGTGAAATGAACAGATCATATAATCTCTTGGAATGTGATGTTGCCTTATACTAGAGAACAAAACCCTAAGAACATATATGTTACTCATTTGCATTCCTCTTTTCTATGATGTTCATTTTCAAGGCACAGTAAATGCAAAATCTTTGCATTTCAAGACAAAAGTCAAATCCTCCTCTTATATTTACAGAATGTAGTCTTAGAAAGAGTGCTGCAGGTTTCATACTTGAGCTACCACTTCCATGTATAGGATTAAATCTGAGGGAGCTATAGTCATAGATAACAGAAGCACATAATGATTGTGGATTTTCTTTTCTTATACCCCAAGGCATTAATAACCATCACACATTCATTACTTCAAGCTTGTTAGGTCTCGTTTATAGGAACATTTGGATGTAAAACCCAATGGGATATCGCAGCTGTACATATGTAAATGTATGTTTCAGCTGTGATGAGTGGATGCCGCTGATGTGGTGTTTATGTGGGCTTTCATCAATGTGCTCTGCTTTTAGCAAAGCACCTTGTACATCTGTACATGTGTGTTTATCATATGGCTCGACATTGTTCACATTACATAATGGCAATTAATAATATAAATAATGTCCAAGGAATCCTCTGCATTGTTAAAGAGCACCTTGTCTTTAACAGTGCAGGAAGACAATTAGAACATAAAGTTATTAGTATATGCAAAACATCAGAAAAAACATCAAATATACATTTTCTGTAGTTAACTCTGCAGAAACACACTGGTGATGCAGAGTTATTAAAAAGGACATCCTTCTAGTGTTGTTATAAAAATGAAAAGAAAATTTCAAATTAAAACAGTCATTCAGAGAAGATGTAGAAGAAAAAAAGGATGTTTAGAGCTTTCATGAAAATAATATTTACAACCTTTCACATACCCTAACATACATAGTGGTCATACAATTTTAAAAGTAGGCTGAAGACCTGACAGATTACACAAAGTATAAGAAAACTTTCTGGATCACCATAGAACATCCAAGTTGGTTGTGGCTGAAACCAAACAGACTAGGTTGTTAACTAGTGCCCAACCAGTTATTGAAATGGATGCAATTCTTTTTCAGACATGACCCAGAAAGGAACAGGGAACCAGAAAAAACAACATCAAAAGGAGGCAAAGCAAAAGGGCAAGGCAGCAGCACTTCTGTAGCCTGCGACAAAGTACTAGACAAAGTCTACTGGCCACCCACCAAGGCCCAAACTTACTTTGATGCACAGTAAAAGTAGTGTTAACATTAACAATGATGATAACAGAAGTAAACCCAAGGTTGTTATCAGTTAAAGTTACATATAAATGGTATCACCTGATTATAGGTACAAGCAGCCAATACAGGGCTTGCCCAGTTATGACCTATAATCAAAACACCTGCTTATCCCCACGTGAAAAAAATTAAACTTGCGCCTCAAAACAATAAATCATATACCAGCAATCAATAGACGGAAGGCTTTCAAGAAAGTAGGGATCCACAGGCAATTTTTACAAAAATGCACGAGTAGCAATGTAACCCATTCAAACCGAGCCAGCAGCTGCATAAATGAGGCTCCTATCAGGTTAGCAGCATCAGGTGAGTTACAACCTGAATCCATACAGTAACAGAAGAGCAGGAGAAAGAGAAGTTCAGAAAGCAACTATTATTTATAACGTGACCCCACAATGCAATTGTCCAGCAAACAAGCAATTAAGCAGTGCAACACTGAACAAAATAGTCATTCTGCTACATATATTTCAGATTCAAATGCTTAATTTAACTGAACTGATTTGAATATCTTGTTATTATCTCCTCCACTAAACAATGAAATAATGTTTCTTCTAAACTATGTATATAAATAATTCTCCAGTCACCAGAGGAGACACTCTACCATTTCATCCAGCTTACTCCAGAATTCCTCTCTCTTCTTACAGACCTGTTGTGGTCAGCTTGAAATGAAACAGCCACACAGCTTGCTGAAGGATAATCTAAATTTATTTTGTATAAGGTAAGCAGTCAAGCAAAGATTGTGCTGCTGGTGGTGTACGTGGGTGGAAAAGGTTCAGGAAAGGAGGACATTCACTGCAGTGCAATTCAATTCAATTCTATTTATATAGCATCAAATCACAACAACAGTTGCCTCAATGTGCTTTATACTGTAAGGTAAAGACCCTACAATAATACAGAGAACCCCCGCCAAAATCAGATGAACCCCTATTAGCAAGTGCTTTGGAGACAGTAGGAAGGAAAAACTCCCTCCCTTGCTGGATGAAGATACCCCCAGCAGAACCAGGCTCAGGGGGGGACCAGTTTGATGGGGTGGGAAAAAGGAAGACAGTACCAATATATATCCTGTGGAGGAGAGCAAGAGATTAATAATAACCAGAGTGGAGTATAAACGTTGAAATACATGCAATACGTTGCTGGGACAGAGGAGGATGGTAGGCATGAACTGGAAGCAGGAAATTTTCTGTGTTGACCCAGTAAACAACCAAAACCAGAACCAAGCTAATTGTTTAGAAGCTGACAGCAACAGTCTTTATAATTAATGTAGTAATAACGTTAAATGGCTATGCTATAGGTGTGCAGGTTGCAGACCCAAATGCAGACTTCTTCAACAATTAATCTAAAATAATTACGCTCAACTACAAATAGCAACCAAAACTAAGCACTAGAAAAAAATACTAAGAAAATACACAAAGAGAAAAAAAAGTTATACACAACAACAAGCATACAAGAAATCACACAGATTATTTTCTATAATAACTTCAGTAATTTAGAAACCCTGCATCTAAGACCCATGACAGCTATTGAAATACAAAACTGCAGAACAGTTCAGATTCTGAACAAAAAAAAGTCAGACTGTCATATTTATGTAGCACCAAAGATTATAAAGCTGTCCACAAATTTACTACTGTAAAAATAATAATTTAATATGCCTTTATAGCGTCCCTGCTATTAAGAGAAGTGGTTTACATTTTTTCTGATGTAATTAAAGGCTCAAGTATTTTTCTCTTAATAACTGAGACAAAAGCTTTAAATTGCTGTTTTCCCATGATTTTTTTTTCTGTTTTCTCTCATTAAATTAAATAAACTCAATTTTTCAACAACCACAGTCACTGTTAAAAGCAACAACACTGAAAAATTTCCACATGAGATTTCAAACCTTAAAAAAAAAAAAAAAACATGGCTGGGACACTGCCACTCACACATGCCTGAGCAGTAACTCACATAAGGGAAAGTTGTTTAGTGTCAGGACTTTGACAAGACTGCTTGTGTTCCTCTCCCGTTGGTCATTATTCACTCTGACAAGTTGGCTATGTGTAATGAACAACTTTGGTCCGGTGTTGGAGCTGAAGCTAAGCCTGTCCTAATTTAAGATAAAGACAGGTTATTGATCAATGGTCTTAAACAATTAGTTCTCTGTCTGGATTTCTGGTATGCAACAAATACATTAGGCAGTATGCTGAGGCTGCAAGAAGAAAGGCAAGGTAACAGGCAAGGTGTAGATAAAGTGGACAGGTCGGCTGCTCAGCAGAAACAAAAAGTTGGGCTTCACATATTAACAATGCAAGAGACTAAAGTGAGGTGTGTTTAAGCAGCATCTTGCAGTTTTTTTACCTTCTTACAATCATAGTGACATGTTTGAAGTCATTTAAAAAATGGGTGTGGCCACCCTGAGATCAAGTATTGGTTAATAAGGTCCCATCACTATGCTTTAAGCTGAGTATTTTGGCCGTGTTATCTTTTTAAAACCAAAGGCCATGAATTAAGAGAGGATCTGACTCTGAAACCAAGGGGCGCTGTACTTAAGTGCCTTGGGGGCACTTAAAAAAGTGATTTACCCTGCCACTCACAGGGTAAATCATACCATTCTGACTAACGGAGATCATAATTTTTTTAAAAATCAGCATGTATTTAATAAGATTTGACTAGTTTTAAGGAGTGACTGAAATCATAAACTCATAAATTGGTCGCTGAGTTATTGATTATTTTTTTCTGATATATAATAAGTCAGCTTAGAAGATTATTGGAGCCTCTTTTTCTTCCATTACAGACACCTGTCGCACCCTCTGCATCCACAAAGCCACCAGCATTGTAGAGGACCCCACGCACCCCTCACACACACTCTTCACTCTGGTAGGAGGTGCGGGAGCATTCGGGCCCTCACTGCCAGACTACGAAACAGTTTCTTCCCCAAAGCCGTCAGACTCCGGAACACAGAGTTACTGGAGTGACACACACAAATACACCTTCTTACATCAAGCAACTTTTTCCACAATACTGTCTTTTTGCACAACCCACTATCTTTGTTGCACTTTTCTTTTGTGCTGTTGTGTGTGCACTGTCCTGTATCGTTGTGTTCTGTCTGGTGTTGCACTGTCTTTTTGGGGTTTTTTTGCACACTGCACTTTATTTATCCTGTGTTGATTGTCTGTTATATGTTATATGTAGCACTATGGTATTGGAGGAACATCTCCCTTCACTGTGAACAGTACCACTGCGTATGGTTGAAATGACAATCTTGCGACTTGACTTGACCTGCCTTATTTTTGATTTGTGCAAAAGGACCTGCTGGCCTTTGTAAAGAATGTAGGCTGTCTTAACTTTTCTGTCCATTTTCAATTCTAATAATTGTTAATTTGCTTTGAACAAGCAGTATAGCTTGAAGGTTTCTGGTATTTGTATGTTAAAAACTTAATAAAAGGAACCTAATAAAGCATACAATTTTTAGCATGACAAGAACACCACGAAAATAGTTGCAATATCATCTACCGCATAGTGCCTATTTTTTAAGAACTGTATTGTTTAAGTGAATGGATGAAGCAAATTTTAGTGCTCTGATAAGTGAAAACTATCTAATTCAGGCAATCTGCTCAATAATCTCTGTGGATATTTAAATCTGGACCAACAAGCTGAACCAACATTTTTTATCCGTGAGTCACACGACTTGAATAACCACAAACAAGAGTCATATAGCACTCTTGATACTCCTTAAACCTTAATTCGCATATGTCTTTATCAAGAATCAGAAAAACTAAATTGAAACCTGCCACAGAGAAAACAAGCAAAAAAAAAAAAAAAAAAAAAAAAAAAAAACCCCCCAAAAAAAAAAAACACC
>VUQR01035774.1:31277-42067 GCA_015108515.1 Hemichromis elongatus
CATAAATCCTGTTACATTATTTTCCCACAGTGAGACCACATGATTGATGGGCAACATCTCTGCAAAGACAACTAAACTCCTTTTTCTGAAAACAAAAAAGCACTTGTGACGAGATGTCGCAATCTTTCTTTTGGGGCTGTTGAACTTTCATTGACAGCTTTCATTCATGCGAGAGAGAAAAAAACGCTCTCTGCTGTTTCTGTGATTTTAAAAGAAAACACGATTTCTCTGCTGATGAAAACAAGCAGGCTTTTTGTTAATGGTGTGAGACCTTCCTTTGGGTACTGAAGTATGTTAGCAGTGAGTGAATGATGAAGATTACAATAACAGGAGATTTCTAATAATTATCATCACTAAAAGACCTTCCGGAGTGTTCTTGTACTTCCCTTGCAGTCTGCCTCTGATAGCGTTTTACATCTGGTAATTTCTTCTGGTTTAAAGTGTGAATATTAAAGACTCATTGCCCCCTTCGAGCTTTGAAACTTTCTCTGGCCCAAGGAAAATTTCACCAGACTCAGCAGGAAGGTTGTACTTACTGGTGTAGCAGATGAAACACTTAAAAAAATCTTTTGTTTTTATTTTCTTTGTGGTTAGGAAAAACAGCGACCCTTATTAACCACTTGTCTCAAAATCCTTGAACTAGTGGCAGTTTAGATAAATGGGACCTCTGGGGTTCATATGTTGTGTAGATAGGTTTAGGAGAGAAGTGGAGAGAGAAGAGCAGTGTGTGCTTTTGTATATACTCTATATAATGTTTATACTTAACTCTTTGAAATGCTGGGATCCACCACACCAGTGGCAAGTTCCTCAATGACAAGAGGGTTGTCCAGATTTTAAAGCACAAAGAGGATTTTGCTGGCAACAGTTCTGCTTCACACCTGATAACGGTGTCATTGTCCCCTACGAAGAGGTCTTTCCTCACATGTGAGGAGAGCTTCCTTTAATCTGAGTAAACCCTGGGAGTTCCAACTTTCAACCATTTTTTTCTGCACCACCCTGGAAGACTTTAATCAGTATTCCTGTTCAGACATTAAGGAGTAGCTGCTTCGCTCAGTTGTTTTTGGCTGTCAGTCTAATATGAGCTGTGCCCTTATCAAAGTATACCAGCATGTAGCACCAGATAATTAACTATAAAAAGTATACACACACCTCTCCTCTGTGGCTCATATCACACAAAAATGAAAGTCCTTTTCATTTTGGTTAAGATAGCTATGCAAATAAATGCAGTCTGGTGTTTTGTTTGAAGGCCAGCAGTCCAGAGATCAAAATGTGAGAGCACAAGCTCAGAATGCCTTTATTTTGTTCCTCCAAAACTACAGGTTTACAAAAGTGAGTGGAAAATTACAGGTTGTTAAGAATGTTAACATTTCGCTCAGGGTGAATCTGTGTATGACATTCACCAGAACAATAACAGGCTCGGGATGCGTGGGCACGGCAGAGATTAAGGGAGATTGCAAGGGGGGGAGACAAAAATGGAGGAATAGACAAGACAGTTTGTGAGAGATGGGGTTGCAATAAAGATCAAACATGTAATGATAAAGAGGGGCTGATAAAGAGGGAATCAAATTTCTTGAGAGAAATTCGTGATTGGAGCGCATCCAAATTCATGAGTATCCATATTTTTAGCTGCATTTAACCTCGTAGCTCTCATCATGTTTTCATCTGCATATTCCCTCCCATCCTTCACCCCTCTTTCCCTAATCTTTCCCCACCATAGACTGTTTTGTTCACTACTAACAGCTGAAGTGCCCACGTGGCGCTCTCTGATGGTTTCTGGCATGTGTGCACATGACGTCATTCATCGCCCTCTGTCTCTGTCGACTAATTGGACCCTGTCCTCTTTGTGGCCTTTAGAGACTCAGACATAATTAAAGCAGAGAGACGGGAAGTGTCAAGTTCAGGGCTGCTAACCACACCCTCCTAATTGGTGAGAGTGAGAGGTGGAGGGCAGGGCACTGAGTTGTAGGAATGGTTGGATTTGGATGCCTCTGTGGTTTTCTCTATCAGTTGTGACTGGCACTTAAATGTTACGGGAGGAGAATAGTGATGATAATGAACCTGGAGTGTGTCTAATGCATAATTATCAAAGATTGAACATGCACAGTCATAAGCAATGAGATGATGTGGGGTTAAATGAGCTCGTGTGCACAATAGTTACGTTTTTGTATTACTCAGGTCCTGTTTTCTATAGCGCTGAGAATTGTTGTATTTTTGAGGCCCTCATAAAATGGCACTGCTAAGTTAACATCATGAGATATGTTACAAAGTCTTGTCCCATTCCTATTTATACATTTCTAGTTCTTCCAGCCTTCTGCATGCAGTCACTTACCAAGTGATGTCAATCAAGAGTGGGTTTAGTGCTTAAGCCTAAGGGTGAAAACTGGGATCCAACAAACACAAAAACACACAAAGACAGAAAAAACATGAAAACACAGAGCAGAAAATCAGCACACAGTGTTGGAAAGGCAGGAAGCTGTGCCACAAAGCCTCCTGAATCGCTACAGCATATTAAGTCATCTATCCTCAGACAGTCTTTATCTGGAACCCCCCCCCCAGAAAGATAGATCTTTGAGTTAGCTTGATTATGGCCATGCTTGGTTTAATGTGTGCAACATTGCACATTGTTTCCTTTATATGTAGTGTTCTTAGAAAATGACAGGAAAGGAGGTTCCCGAGCTCTTGCAGTCTACATCTCAGCCCTTCAATGGACCCCATGGAGTGTTTTCATTATGATGTTGTACCTAGACTGCCACCATCTCTGCACACTCCTTTACTGCATTGCTGCAACCACATTTGCAGCAGGAACACCTGCAAGCGGCAACATGAGAAACAGCTGCTGTACCCATAGCATTTCAAAAGCCCCTTTTTAGAGAAGGAAAGCGACTAGTTGGTGATTCCTTACCTTTAAAGTAAGCTGCTTTGTAGCCAGATCTTAGCAATTGACCTGTTACTGCCAAATTGGCAAATCGGCACTGAGAGCTGTAATGAACCAGAATTAGTCTTTAAACACAATCATCCTCTCCTGATTTTAATGCTCTGTTTTTTTCACTCTTAGCCCCATCCTCACCAGTGTAAACACCAGATCTGTCAGCCTTGCTTTAATGTTGTGTATGAGCCAATGCATGTGATGCCTATCTGCACAGATGGCACATTTGGTGCTAGATATCATGACCAGCTAGCTGCATAACACAGCTGCCAAAGTGTATTACAATGCCCACTCACTGTCATGGACATGTTGTGTTGCAGAACAGGATCCTTGTCGCATTTTAATGGGAACTGGGACTCCCTTGAGATGAAAACAAATAATTTAGGCTGCCTTCATTCGTCTATTGATCTTGTTTATGTTTAAGCAACCTCAGGTGATAGGCTCAGGCCCTTGCTGTTGACAGGGATTCAGAGACAAAGAGAGGTTAAGAGCTTTTATTTTGCACTCTGCATGAAACTTGCATCAATATTCAGGCTGGGGAGAAACCCTCTTGGGACCGGCTGGCCTCCATGTGGATTTAATCCAATTTACAGAATGCTGCCACTGACTAAGCACCAATCTCTTTCCTTTCACTCTTACAAAATAAGTGACCTCAAAACAAGGTTCCTGGAACATAAAACACCTAGGCGCCGTGCCTTTTGCTTTCACCAGTGCATTACATCACTCGGACTGGTAAATGCCTGAATTTTTACTGGAAGCTCGTTTAATGAGGTGTGTCTTTGATGGGCTAGAGAATTACTTCAATCTCCAAGGTCTAAATGATCACCTACTAATCACTATTGAACGAGAAGGTATGGAGAGGAGTCATAGAACAGATGATGGGAAATAATGAGAATTTATGATGATAACTCATGAAGGACGAAGAGACATAATGGAGAGTGGGAAAGGGTGAACAAGAGGGCCACACTGACACATAAAGGGAGTGAAAGGAAAAAGGAAGACAAGACAAGTGGCATAACCCTAAAAAAAGAATAATTTGCCTAGTGATCTTTATTCAAGATAGGCTGGTGAATTTAATGAAAAAATGTTAGCCTTTAGATGTGGCACTTTTGGGCCTTGTCAACACCATTCAGACACAAAGATACAGAGCAGAAGTAGTTAAAAAGCACTTTCTTAGATAAAAAAACAACAACAACTTAAAATAAAATGAGTTATAAAAAAAATAGAAATTAAAAAATTAGCAAAGAAGAAAAAAACTCCACAAGAAATTCAAAAGCAAGGCCACTGTCTGTCATGAGAGAGGGCTCAACTGAAGAGCCCAGATACCACCTTTAGTAATAAGTCAAGCAGAGTCTCAAGCAGCAGTCGTGTTCATAGGGAGTTAGTAGATTTTAGAGGAGTCAGACTAGAGTCAGACTTTTTAATGCTTTGAAAAACAGGTAAAATTATTTTAAATCTCACAGAAGCCAAAGAAGGTGTAATGTGGTCCCCTCTGTTATTAGTACAAAGTCTGGCTGTAGAATTAAATACAGCCTATATTTACCTGCTAATACTGGAGTTAGATCTGATGATTAATGCATTTACTGTATGCACATTATATATGAATTTACAGCAAGTAGTCAGTTTGCTTGGCTTAGCATAAAAAAGTGAAGAAAGGGTGAGTAATTCAGAATAAGCCATAATTGGCCATTTTTACCATGTCTGGTTGCAGATGTATGAAATAAATTAGTTTTTCTGCTGCTGCTGCCACAAGCATTAATCTTGTCATCTAACATATAAAGGTAATAAGCATCACAGCTAAAATTCAAGGACCCATAAGCATTGTGCAAAAGACAATACTGGAAAGCAGATATTAGGCTTCAGAGACCTGTCAACCAGGCAGGCAAACAAAAACATGAAGCAAGCGGGAGAAGCAGAATCTAAGTATCAGGTGAGGTTAAAAAAAAAAAAAAAGCAAGATATAAACAGATTGCTGGAGACCATGGCATAAACACAGGTGAGCTTAGCATACTGACCCTGAGAATACACTTGGCATCTTAAGGGGCTGCTGGAGTTAATCGCATCCACTCAAGATGAGCTTTTGAACCAGATGCTGGCTAGCTGCTCAACAACCCCACAGACACATGTTGAGTGAGTGTGTGTGCGTGTGTGTGTGTGTGTGTGTTTAAAGAAAGCCACATCACCCTGCCCTTGAACAGATAAGAAGAGCACGAAATTGAGCATAAAGAATCTAATACATTTTCAAAATAAAATACAACCTATTCAGGCTTAATTGTCAGCTTGTAAAATGCTACTTTCAGCTGCTCTTTTAGTGACAAGTGCATGCCACAGCAGGCAGCTCTGCCTGTTTGGTAGGTTTTTCCACCAACCCCAAAGAGATTTGTGCCTCCTTCTGGGATCAAACCAGGAATCTTTCACTTCTTAGGCAAGTTGTGTAAACCACTCTTATATACAAGTCTGCAGCAATGCTACTGACTGTAATTAGTGTAGTGGTTGAAGATGAGTGGGCAGGTCCGGTGACTCCACCTGGATGGCACTGGTAGGTGGAGCAAGATTTGGATGCTAAATGTGTCCAATAGCTTTATTTAAGGAGACAACTCTTCCTGTAGATTTTTCCTTTGCCTTCAAAATGCCACAGTATTGAACCCTACATATTAGCGTGCAGAGTGCAATGGACTACACTATTTACTTTGTAAAGCACTTTGGGCATCTGGGGCATCAAATATTTCCTGCTAAATACAGAAGCACGGCAGAAGACAAATCCTGAGTGTGTGTCCTGCTCAGAAAAGGAATAAAAAGAATGTACAATGACCTTGTAAAATCAAAATGTGATTTAAAGCTATGTAAAACTATGGCAAGGACTTTTTTTTTCATGTGGACAACATTAATTTTTTATTGTATACCAGCTTTTATGATCAAATGGTCATAATGATAGGGCCTCCGAAGGGTGTTAGAATCACCATTATCAAGATATGGGTGGAAAATCAGTGACATTTGAAAAAACATTTTTCCTTAACTTAATTATTAGTTAGAAGGGTTTTCAGGACTGATCACCTGATGAGTAAATTTTGCCTTAGGTTTGAGTGAGCTGGGTCAAATTTGTGCCTCTTGACTGAGAAAAGGTTTATTCTGATGTTCTTTGAGATGGTAAAGATTTTTCCTCATTTCTGAAGGAAGTGGAAATGTTCTGGCATGGAATTACTTTGATTTATTACAGCCCCACTTTCGATCCATTCAGTTCAATCTGCCGAGGAGGACTGTTGTGCTTTTAACTAACAGTGCTATCTATAAAAGCCACAGAAGGTCTCCTACATCTGTTAGGTATTATGCCAAATTAGCATTTGATTAAATGAATCTTCTGACTAAGAAAGCCACAGAGAGAAAACCATTGTCTGAAAATTGAAGAAATGTAAACGTCATTCCTCAGGGACATGCAAATAGAATAAGAGCACATACTGGCTTTTATTCATTTCTATTGGGTGACAGAGGTAATTGAATTTGGGCTGGAAACCATTAAGATTATTTATGACTACCTTTCTTTAGAGAAAACACGAACATTGAAAGAGAGCCCTGTTTGGCTGTATATTTCTGCACGACCAGTAAAGGCCATGAAGCACATTCTGCTCACCCAGTGGGTGATTTTAAATCTCTTTTCCTGCTCATTTTGTGTAAAAATAGAGAGTCTTAGGCTTTAAAACATACAGAAAAATAGGCGCTCTGATCTACTTAGCGTTTGAATTCAGTTACATGTTCCTGTCAAGCCAGCCAAATCCCACCTGGCCTTCAGCATCGAATGATCAATACAGGAGTTTAAATTTAGCTCATTCAACACTTTCACAGTGACTTCATTAAGCTCTCACATACACAGCACACTGAATTTCTGACCTCATAGCTGCTGTACTATTAAGTTCTTCCATTATATACACTTTACTGTTAAGGCCTCTATATTTATAAAGGAAATACTGTTCCACTATATTCACCACAGTTATCGCAGTAGTGTATTTTTAGTCATTTTTCAAATTAAGATTTTATATTTTGTGAAAAAAACAACAAAAACAGATGACCCAAACTATAAACTGGTTTTACCCATGCTGAACTTCATGAAATACCATTTATTTTTCTCTGTGTTCTAAGTACAACACTTTCACACTAACTACGGCCATTTTTCTTCATTAAATCCTCCAACTGCAACCCAGAACTGTTATTTACGTCAGCCTACAGAATGTCTGATGCAGTCCTATCAGACCTGCCAGCTCTCTGATAAAAAAAGTCGGTATCGTGCCGTATAGCACCCATATATGAATACTGCAGGTAGCAAGTGCGTGGGTGGCATTGTGGTGCAGTTGTTAGCACTGTTGCCTCACAGCAAGAGACTACAAATCTTCTGGTTTCTGGGGTTTTTCTGTGTGGAGTTTGACTGTGTGGGTGCTGCGGCTTCCTCCCACATTCCACAGACATGCATGTCAGGTTAATTGGTGATTTTAAATTGGCCAAGGATATGAGGTAGATAAAGCACTATGTAAATGTGTGGCTTAATGTGGCTCTGAAGCACTTAGTTCTCAGTAAGATCAGAAAAGCTCTATAACACACTATCCTGGAAGCTTACTCACCTAAACCAAACTGATCTTGTCCTGCTATGTGCTACATGTGAAAAAGAAAAAACTTGAGCTGAGTTATAATTTCTCCCTGAAAATTTGTCTTAAGTAGTAAAGGCTGTAGCCATGCTGCAAAGCTGAGCATTTTAAATTCCCAGGAGGAGACACAAATCCCTTTGGGACTGCATCTGTAAGGGTTTCTGGTTTAAAAAACTACCAAATAAAACACGCTGCACTACCTTCTGTGGCAACCTCTTGTAAATAAGGGAACAGCCAAAACTTCAAATTATTTAAACTTCAGGCGTCACAGAGGAATGGTGATGCGGTACCTCAAGTAACCTAGAAGGTTAGAAGGAACAGCATCATAATTAGAAGCTAAAAGTCAAGTAACACATTCGCCTCAGGACTTTTACTTGTAAGGTTCTGTATTTCTGTGATATTGATATGGCGAGCACTTCTTACATCACTGAATAATTGATGCTTGGACAGACAGACAAGTAATTTCAGAATATAGAGACTGTTTAATTTACTGATATTTGTCTCTCTTCAGGGAACCCTTTGTTGTAAGTACTAAGCAGTGTTTGTAGTAAAAAAAAAAAAAAACCCTACACAGTGGATCAGCTCTAATATAATTGGCAAATAAAGTAATTTAGCTAGTTGTGGATGTATTCCTTTATCCGTGATGTGCACAACTCTATTTGAAGCCACAGGAGATTCTCTCATTCTATTTTGCCTCCTATAAAACTGGCGGCGCATACTCGGACGCAGACTCTAGCTTAAGGGGCATTCTGGGGCATTTAATACATGAGTTTTCCTGTTTCTCTAATAAACTAAATTAAAGACTTAATTAATTCGTACACCAGGTTCTTTTACTTTAATCCATTTCAGAGTGTGTCAGTTGCTCTGACATATGTATAAATTCCACAGAGACCAGCTGGAAATATGTAATTTCCATTTCTGGAAAGTGGCTGTGCAGACTGAGAAATCAACATCTTCCTTCCTTCAAAAGCTGATGCCTCATTTATTTCTGTAATTACATGAATGGTGTTTAAGAATCAGTGCTGGAAACACGTTCCAGTATGATGGATATACAGTTTACCTACTTCTTTTACTCTCGCGGGAATGTCAGACATGTTTATCTCTGACCTCTTTCTAGTTCTAGGGTGAAGGGACAGTAATTCAAAATCATTTTTCAAGGAGACATTGGTGTCTGCTGATAAATACAGAATGTCACCTTGAACCAAAAGTACAATTTCAGATGGGGAAAATCATGGCCATCTGTTGCCCAAGCATTTTTCTAACTATTCACTTTGAAAGGCTTTTTATATCATCTCACCTACCTGCCATTGTTTGTAAATGGTCTGTAATTTGCCAGAGTACAATGTAAACCGACACAACCACTCTACTGCCTTCAAATATACAGCAATCACCATTGCTGAAACATCTGTCACAGGAGAATAGTACTTGTCAAAAAGGATTGCTGGTCCCTTTTTGATGATTTCTTTTCTTTATGTCTTTATGGTAAATATGATAGCACCGCAATTGATAGCATTAGAGCAAAGCCTTGGCAGATTTTTGGAAAACATGACATTTTCAAGAACAATCTGGATCTGTTTTTATCTCTCTTGACAGTACTCATGCTGCAGATTAGCTACATATAAATATACATGATATAAATGGCACAAGGGGCAAATGATTTTCAACTAACTTGAAAGGAGATTAAAAACAATGGATAACATGTGTTGCTCAGGTGCTGGGCAAACTGTTTCCCTGCTTAGAAGACGTTGCAGTGATATTAGGCAAAGCGCCAACCAGACGTTGGGAGTGGAGCACAGGGACAGCTTGGGTTCAGGAGGAGTGCTTCCACCAGCCAGTATTCAGATTATGAAACTATGCGCCTACTCTGTGAACATAAAAGAAAATGCTGTCTTGCTTTTGCTCTGTTCAAGTATTTGACAAAAACCTTGAGCACATCCCGCATACATTTCTCTCCAATTTACCAACAGACGAGAAGTCATCTCAATACAAAGATGACACGCGATACGTGTACTCATCAAGTGAAAACACAACTTTAGATGCTACCATTTTCTTTGTACTGTCACACCAAGAAGTTCCTTTCAACTCTTTCGGTCTTGGTTTGATCTATAGGCGTAATAACAAAGACGGGAGAAACAACCAGGTTACCAACAGCAGCACATTTTATTGCATCTTGACACAGATAGTATTATTGTTCTTTGGGAGTTTTCAGTAGTACTGAGCAGTATTTAAAGCATAGAAATATAATAGTATTGACTATTTACTTATTTATTTAACTCTGCATGATTTATTTTTAGATATATCTGAGCAATGGGCCATCCACTGTGGAATATTGGAACATGCACATAAATATACAAGCAGTTTTGCATTAACTCAATTCTATTAATTCTCCAATTTATCATTTTAATGGTAAAGTTAATTTGATTTCTACAGCTATACCATAACAGTTTCATTAGGAATTTCATTTCATTTGCTTTTCTTCTTCAAAAATTATATATTTTTATGTGTTTTATAAAAAAAAAAAACATATTTGGATCACACACGATCAATAAACTATTCAGAAGTACAGAGGTTTTGTTTCTTCAAAGCAGTAGCACTTATTATGATATGATTCTTACAAATCAAATCTAGTTTGTTGCAATGTGATAAGACGGAGTACATTAATGTCACCAGAGGCTTTAATGTAGAAGTCATAGCAGGATATTTGTTTAAATTTTGTTATCAACTTTTATTGATGTGGGACTGTTTAATCTCAAAACACAAGACAAATGACAGAGTTTCTGAGTACATGACATCACAGCGTCACCTGACACTTTCGATTTGGGACTTCATTTTGCCTTCAGAACCCAAGGGGTATTTGTGGCCCAGATTCAACAAGGTGCTTGAACAAAGGTTTTGGTCCATATTTATCACAGAGCAGATTTGTTAGCCGTGCATGCATGATAGAAATCTGCTGTTCTATTTCATTCACAATGTGTCATCGTCCTTGGATCTTTGACCCTAGTTTACGCAGTTCTTGATTCCGCCTGGTTTTGACCATAATCTTTAGTCTTTGGGTTGAGTTAGTTCTTAGTTTTCTATTTGTAAAGTTGTTGCTTTGGGCTAGTTACTAGTGATGTGTCGGTCGCGAACGAAACGGCTCTAAGAGCCGGATCTTTGAAGTGAACGACGCGATCCGGCTCCTTAACGAGCCATGTTTTTTTTTTTTTTTTTTTCTCGCCCTCTCTCTCCTC
>VUQR01035775.1:13022-33198 GCA_015108515.1 Hemichromis elongatus
TACTTACTTACTTACTTAAAGCTGATCTAATAGCAATAGTTTCTAAAAAAAAAAAAAAAAAAAAAAAAAAAAAAAAAAAAAAAAAAACACAAAAAAAAAAAAAAAAAAAAAAAAAAAAAAAAAAAAAAAAAAAAAAGCCATAATGAAAAAAGAAACAGGCGCTTTTCTCTGAATTCATTGTTTATCTGCTACTTAGTTTAGTTTGGTTTACTACTTAGTGTAGAAAAATTACCCTGGAGGAGGGGTTTATCACTAGGAAAAGCTGTAAAACCTTTTAAAATACAGTGAGAACTTTAAATACTATACCTTCCTTCACTTTTCAGTGGGCCAGACTGGAGTCTTTATATTTGACATTCCTGCTGTACAACTAATACACCCACAAGAAACAAAAAGGCACAATTTTTGCTATTTTTTATTGTTCAGCTTCATCATTTTTTATTTATTTATTTATTTATTTATTTGGAGAGGGGGTAGTTTTGTTTGTTTTTTTAAATTAGGGTTATGTTCTTTTGTTTGTAGACAAAATAAGTATCAACAACATACGTAAACGCTCAGTTGAAACTACAGGACCCATAATGCCATTCACTTCAAACTTGTCAGCGTTGCCAAGCAACGGCAGTGTACCTATCGTGAGAAAAGCTAGCTAGATGGACTTTTTTTAAACTGTAAACGTCTCCTTTGACTGCTAACAATTTGGTCTGTCGTCAAGTTTTTTTCTTTTAATGAAATAATGGATGAAAAAACCGGCGAACAGTCTCCTTCCGCGTCGCTAAGCTCCTGCCCCCCAGGGTCCCTCACTGACGCTGCTTTAGCAGAGACCCCCACCTGCACTGAGCTGGAGGAAAACGGAGGGATGGAGGTAAGGCTAGGAGGTTATACCAACTACTAAAAACTTTTGTTTTAGGCAACATATAATGTGAAACTTATTATATTCACTTGCTGAAATTTTATGGTTTTCATAACAAAAATGTGGCTGAGCTGTGATGTGTCATTGCGCCAAAGCAGAAACGGTGAGTTCACGTTAATGGAGCAGGTTGCATAAATCCTAATGTTTCTGTCATTGTGCAACAGGTAAAGCAGATGTCCTTGTACAAGAGGTCTGGGAAAGTAAAACAGCACAGCAAGGTCAAATAGTTTATAGCTTGGAATTTGTGGTAGCTGCATCAACAACTGAGTTAAGCAGAGTCTGTGTGTGTGTGTGTGTGTGTGTGTGTCTGTGCTGCTTGAATATGTGCGTCTTTGCTTTTATGCTCTTAGGACTTGGTCCTGTTTTCAGTGGCCTCTTGTCATATGCATCGTCTTATCTTTACGTTTATATCACTTTTTTACTTCTGTACCTGCTGGGTTCACTAGTTTAATTAAACCTTACTTACTTATTTATCTTATTTACAGAAAGATGGCGTTTTAACCGCTGAGATGATTTCAAGTAGTATATTCCAACTCGGACGCTTTGGCACTGGGCTCCAGCACTCATTCTACATCCTTTCTCTGCCTGTGAGATACACATCTTAATTCATAAATGATTTCATGTTACTGGCTGTTTAATCAAGACTGAGGCTTTAGTAATGGTTTGACATTGTGTCACGATCTTTTGCTGACAGTTATAAAATAAGAGCACACTTGACCATGACAGTATAGCACAAGTTAGTTAAACTTAAGGGAAATGAATATATCCAGTTAGGAAGTATAAACTATTGTGAATCTGTTTCATCTCTTTTGGTGCATATGAATGGGACAACAGGTGCACTGGAGAGGCCACAACTAGACTGTTACATGCCCAGTGTGAACCTGCTCTCCTCTGTGAAGAGAACAAGGCGCCAGTAGCAGACCTGCCAGTGCTGCCTGGCGAAGTCCAGTTGAGCTGCATGGCGGTGGACTGTAAGCACAGGTCCCACTAAAGGATGCTGGAACCTCATGTGATGCTCATTGAGTCTTTTTCTGACAGTTTGCTCAGAAACATGCACATGAATAGCCTGTTGGAAGTCATTTTGCAAGGATCTGGCAGTGCTCCTTCTTTTCTTCATTGCACAAAGAAGCAAAAACTGGTCCTCGTGCTGGGTTTATGCCCTCCTTTGGCCCTGTCCAGCTCTCCCTGGGTAGTGGCCAGTCTCCCGGTTTCTCTTCTACACTTGTAAGTGCTGGGAGACACAACAAACCTTCTCCTCCATCCTGGAGGAGCTTTGCAATCTGAATGCACTGCAGATGTTGTCTTATGCTACCACTCATGACAAGGACACTCGCAAATAGCAAAACTAGAGACAAATCAGTCAGGAAGAATAAAGATGGAGCAATGGTCTGTGGCCACCATCTGCAAAATCATTTCCTAATTAAGGATTGCTTTATTGTTGCTTCTCCAGTGCATCTGTGGTCAATTTGCACCAAAGCAGCTGAAATAGATTTACAATGGTGTGTGCTACCTAACTGTACACACTGAACTTTAACTGACCCTGTGATACTTTGCATACTGTGATGATCAAGCGTTCCCTTTATTTTTCCCTTAAATTGAGCAGCGTAGTTTAATTTCAAGCCAAAATAAGGTTCTGTATTCTTTGTTCTAGAGTCACAGTCTCAGCGACATATCTGTGCTGTGCAGTTATGTCCATCTTCAAAAGCTGGAACTGCCACACAACAAAATTCAAGGTGACTTTTTTCTTATGCCCAGATTATCTTCCTAGTGGCATCATTCATAAAATGCCATACCATGATGTGATTAAAGGACATTTATTTGCATGTAAATATTTGCTGTCTTTGTTGTGTTTTTTTTAAATCAGTTTTCATGACTTTCCCCAACTGCTAGATTTATCCTGCGTGAGCCACATGCCCTACCTTGTCATCCTGGACGCTTCCTATAATGAAATCTCAAACTTCTTTGAATTCCAGCCACCCAAGAACCTAAAGGTAACACGGGTGGACCTTGAGCTGACAGGATAAGACAACATTTGAGTGGTGGCTTGGGCTTCACTCTCAAGCACTATTCCCTCAAGATAGGGCTGGATTTCCATAGCCCATCTGTAGTCGGTTAGAATATGCTTACAAGGCATTTACTGCCCTTGAATGACAGTGAACTTTAGTAAATTATTTTCCATACTCTGTGGATTTAGTGGAAGAATTTCTTCACTAAGATGTCCTGAAACTTTTTTTTGACTTTTACTAACAGTGTGCTGCTATTTTCAGGAGGTAAACTTCTCCCACAACTGTATGACTAAAATGAAGGATTTGTCAGCCTATGCTTCGCTAACTAAACTGGATCTAGACCGTATCCTCACTGCAAAACATTCTCTGTCAGACACATGCTCCTAAGTGTCTTTGATGTATATGAAAAAAGATGATGTTTTTCTGTTGTGTATTATTCTTAACAAGCCTCTACTCAGACAACAGCTTTAGTGAGATCAGTGGTCTTGAGCAATGTTGTAGGCTCACCCATCTCAGCCTGGCACACAACAAGATCTCGAGGATCAGTGGCCTGAGTGGTTTGCCTCTCACACACCTCTGCCTTGTAGGTTCTTCTCTATATATAAAAGGTGGAACTTCATATGTAGATATTTTATAAATATGCATTTTGTCTTTCTTTGCTCTTTTGGCAGTACTTCTGTTTACATGTATGAGATTGCCTGCTGTCGTGCACACATTGTTGCTGCTTGTGTATATTTTACACATGTATGCTCCGTTTCACCTGTTTCTTTTTTCCTCTTTTCTCTCTCCCTCTGTGTTCTCTTTATGTCTCTGTTTTTGGCCTCGCTTTTATATTCAGTAAAACCTTGGCCTCTTGCTCGAGAATCACCATATGGTCCAACAGCAGGCCCTTTCTCCCTCTCTCACTCTCTGCCTCTTTTTCTGCTTGCATGTGTGCACACGTGTCCTTTATCAGTGTTTCCTCATTGTCAGCAGCCCATCGGCCTGGCTGTGCGTGCCCCTCTCTGTAGATTTGCTTTGGGACCAGCTGCTGGTGTTTAGAGTGAGGCTGGACCAGTTTCAGCAGACACACACACTCACACACTCAAGCAGACCCTGCCCATCCAGCATCCATCTCATCCCTTTACTGACCCCTCTTCCTCACATGCTGCCTCCCAAAACAGCATGGCATTGTCAGCCAGCCTGTTACGCAGCCCATCACAGCGGCGACCCAGAGCTTCAAGGGAGCAGCACCGTCACCCACCCCTGCTGACAACAGCCCTCTGCCAGGCAACATGCTTGGCAAGAGTAGGCAGAGGTGTGGCCAGACGGCTAGAGAGCAACTTTTATCAGTGGAACGGTGTGAGAATCAGGCTGGGGACCCAGACAAGGGAGATGTGCCCAGGTTTTGTTCTTCAGTTAGCTGGTGTGCTGGGCTATCGCCAGGCCAGCTGTTTGACTGTCAGTCCTCACCTGTCAGAAGAGGCAGGCCTGCCACTCAAATCTGCACTGATGGGGAAACAAAGTTCAGGCACCCTTCAGAGCAACCGTGACCTGTCCTTAATTATTACTGAGTTTATCTGAATAAGAACACTTGGTCGAAGGCATATGAATGAAAGTAATTCTCTCCTCTTTTTTATCTATCCATGAGCAGAGGGGGAACCATCTGGAGAAAATTGAAGGGTTAGAGCACCTGAAGAGCCTGCAGGTTCTCGATTTGTCTCAGAATCGCATCACCAGTCTTTCAGGCCTTGAGAACCTCCATCTGCTAGGCTCCTTCAACCTGGAGAAAAACCTGGTATTGTTCTGGGAAAGTCTTCAGGAAGAAACGTGTGATGTGCATATATCAGCATCAGTACCACATGTTCATAGGCAGTTACTAATTCACGAGCTTCATATTCAAAAACAGACTTTTTAATTCAAATTCTAAGAGGAAGTATCACATACTCATCGCCTGACAAGATGTGTCATTGGTTGGCTGTTTAATGCTGTTTCCTGAAGACATTTCAGTACTGTAAGCAATCATTACAGATTTTAATAAGACACAACAAAATCGGAAAATACCTTAATCATAGATATGGTCAAGAATTTACCTTCATGGCAAAAAAGGTATTTCAAAAGGAAACTAATACACTCCATGAACTGTCTGAATTAACTTCTCACAGGTCAGTGAAATTCAAGAGTGCAAGCATATTCACGACCTTTTACTGTTGAGGGACCTCAGTTTGCTGGAAAACCCTGTGCAAGTAACTATGCCCTTTACTTACAACATAATCTATTAAATGTGTCTGAATGTATTGTTAATGACAGAGGTCTTCTTTCCTGTTTTTCTAAAGCTGTTTTGCCGAGCAACGTTGGTGAATGTATGTGCTTATATTGGTATTTGCAATGTAGGCTGTTTGTGTGAATGTAATTGGTAGGAGCAACCTGATTACAAGCTGGCAGTCATCTTCCTCCTTCAGCATCTGATTGTGCTGGACCAAGAGGCAGTCACTGTTGAAGAAAAGGTGTGAACAGTCAAAACATATCATATTATTTGGTTCACTAAACTGTAAATGCACGTTTAAACTATCAGAAGCCTTTTTTGGTCAGAATGAATAATGCAAACCTAATGTATTCACCTAATGTTATAAATTCTGTTTGAACTGCTTCTGTGATTGTTAATTCTAATTCCCAGGTGTCGTCAGTAAACAAGTATGACCCTCCTATGGATGTGGTGGCAGCCAGGGATCACATCACCCACCTAGTGTATCAGCTGATGCAGCCCCAGGTCCTTTATGAAAGGTTCACATTGATTTTTATTTAATATCTTCGGCACTACATGGTCACCAGTTCGTGTAACATTAAGGTTTATTAATTAGCAATTATTACAAGCAAGGGCCTGTAGCATTGAGGAAGTGCACTACTAGCAAAGGTTTCAGAACAATCCAGAGGTAACGATTAGCCACAATCAATACATATATTGTAGAATAAAATATCAAGAAAGTTGTTTGCTTGAGCAGCATTTTATCCACAGTGCTCCTGTTTATCTACACTCTCAAAGAAAAATTTCAAGTATCAGCACTTTAAAAAAATATTGATCATCAGCAAATAAAAGCTGCAGCTACAGTCAATTTGCCATTCTGCTCTGTGCTTACTAGAAGGAGCACATCCATACTGCCCACAAGGCTCGCGTTTATATTGACTGTAGGAGTGGCTCTTGCTTTGTGGCTTTTTTACACTTAAGCAGTGCTCATTTTTGGAAGGGGGAGATAGCGGGCGTGTAACATTAAATGCTTCGTGTGTGTATGTCTATCTCCAAGCAGTACACTTCCCAGTGCAGACTCTCCCTACCCCATGCTGGTGCTCACAGGTCCTCGAGGCTGTGGGAAGAGAGAGCTGACTCACAGGCTGTGTCAAGAGTTCAGCGAATACTTTGCTTATGGGTCAGTCTTAAAACTTCTGCACACATAGTAATAATTCATATGCTGAGCTCTCAGAGATAGTGCCCATTAGTAGTGCTTGTTTTGTAATACATTTGAAATTGCAAAAATACTATAGATTAAACATCTGATGTGACTGTTAAAGGCTGACATTACATAGTTGGTCCTTTATATGAGGTACTAAAATATTTTATTCTTATATTATTGGGAGTCAACTGTCAAACCCAGACTGCTGTGGGTAGCTTTGGCTGAACTTCAGAACACTTTGTTACACTGATATATTGAAGTGACTGAAGTTTCAACATACAGCACACATGCAGAAGACATATTTATGGCTCTCACTTTAAGTGACTTTGACAGTCTGAAACAGAGTGAAAAGCCAGAAGTTTTGTCTCAGCTCCTTTTCCTCCTACTAGCTGACTTAACTATGCAACTGTTTCTCTAATTTGTGTTTGTCACTGTAGAATCAGTCACACCACAAGGGGGCCGTACTTTGGAGAAGAGGATGGACTTGATTACCATTTTGTCAGCGAGGAGGTGTTTCAGAGTATGATTCACACGGTGAGTTAGCTTGAAGTTATTTTGAGCAATTTTGAGTGTACTCGGAATAGTTTTATGTGGTTAGTGTTTTAAATCATACCCACAGCATAATTAAATCTTCCTGGACTTACTTTAGTGCTGAAGTCACATTCAAATTGACTTCTTTCATTGGCTTTAATGAGTTGAGTAAGTTGCGTTAATTAGTTCGACTTGGCTGAATGATCTTAGTTTAACTGGCTGACATTTTTGTGTAAAATAATTTAGTGGAAAATGTTGGTTGAATGGAACATTTTTTGAAAACGTATAATAGACACGTTAATTAAATTTTATTTCAGAATGTGCTATTACAGCATCTCCTATTACTCAATTTAGGCTCACAAAAAAGTGAAAGCTAATGAAATGAAAGCCATCAATGTGAAGACACTGGTCAAAACTTCAAAACACCCTAAGGAGTGATCCACAAATGGCTCTCATTAAATATACAAGCTACAGTTCTTTGAGTCAGAAAAAAAGTGGAGTCCTTGGGTTTTGGGGGACATTTCTTTTCCATCTGCCTTCCTTTTCAAGCTGCCTGTTATGCAAGAGAGGTGGGGGAATATTTATAGAGGTCTGGGTCAGGTAGTGATTTACACAAGAAGCGCTTTGATGCTGATATTGATGCTTTTCTTCTTGAACAGAGGTTAACTTTACAGTCTGTTCCTCCCTCTATTTGATTTGTCCATTCTTCTCCTCCCACCAGTCTTCTTTTGCCAGCTATGTGGTTTATTGAAGTCTGGTCCTCCTTCTTTTGTTTTTTTTCTTCTTTTACTTCCTTTACTCTCACTTTTCTTGTGTAAGTTTCTCTCTTCAGTCCTCAGATGTGCTTTCTTGTAGCTTTACTGTCATACCTTCTTACAAAATTAACCAGAGTAATCATATTTTTAATTACTGTGTTGCGATCCTTTATTTACAAAGACTTTGGGGCAAGTAAGACTTGATTTGGAAGAAATGCTGCAAAACTAAAATGAATTGTTTGTGAAAGTCATTTGAAATGTAGTGAGTAGCAGTTAATGAGTATATGATATTGCTAATGGCTGCACATGTGGTTGTTTATTTTATTTGACAGGTTGCTGCTTTTACTTCAGATTTGAAAATGTCAGTGGCTGTGACTTTAAATGTCATGCATTTAGTTAGTCAACATATGCATCATAAAATAAGTTAAAACATAGTAATAAGTAACCTCATAATTAATTTATATTAGTGCTGGAACAGTTTGTTTATCAGTTTATCCAACCACTAAAAAATATCAAGAATTGTCTCCTATGTGAAGTTTTTAATGTCCTGGATTTTTTTAAGAGTGATAAATTATGTTGGTCTGACTGGAAAAGGTCAGGGGTCATGCGAGAAAAGTAACAAAAAGATTTATTTTTCTCTGCCAGGTCAGGGCAGGTTCACTTCACAGGTGGGCAAGTGGCTGCAGGTTGTTAACTTTGACAGAACATGCTGGGATTGTGCATGTATGTCAAATATTATTTCCCATTTTAGGAGCTCATAACTGTTGCAATAACATGATGAATAGTGAGGCAATAAAATGTTCTCAGGTTCTCTACTTTCATAATGGCAAATGTTCTTTCAGGGTAAGTTTATCCAGAACATCCACTATGAGGGGCATAGTTACGGACTTACCAGGGATGCTGTAGAGGATGTGGCTAGAGAAGGATTGGCCTGTTGTGTGCATATGGAGCTGGAGGTATGTGTAAGGAAATCTCATGTATAAGAGTGTTAAAAGTAGGATATCTGCAGGTGTTTTCTCTCTTTTTTCAGGGTGTTTTCAGACTGAAGAAGAGCTACTTTGAGCCTCGATACATCCTGCTCATCCCCACCCAGGTTGAAAAGTACATAGGCCACCTTAAAGCCCGTGAACTCTACACCCAGGCGCAAATGGATGCAGCAGTGTCACGTATAGAGCTCTATGCCAACACCAGCAGGCAACGTCCAGGATTCTTCGACAATGTTATTCCCTGTGGTATTTAAAGAAAACACTCATTACTATGTTTTTTTATTGCTTTATGGGGATTTTAATCCAGTGGTTAATCAGATGTATTATGATAATTAGCTGTTTAATGCTTAAATGCAGTACAAAGTGTTCCAAATATTTACAATTAATTTTCAATAAGTATCAATTTGAAGCTATGAATCCACTTAACTGATTCCCAGAGGAGACATTTAGATTTTTCTACATTTTCAGCCCGTGGCAATACAGAAAATCTAAAGTTTAGTTTGTTATGATCCCCATTAGTTACAGCAAAGCAGCAATCATTCTTCTCTGATACCACAAAAAACTTGTGACAATGCACCACCAATAGCCTTCGGCGTGATTGCTCTGTTCATCATTATAGTGTCTCACAAAGATTGAAAATGCCCTGGCTTAGTGCAGTCCAGCTATCATTGATATAGCATTAGATGGATTAGCACACTCCACTAAAATCCATAAAATACACTTTCAATCCAATTACCACATGTATTAAAGGCACGTAGCTGCAGAATAGCTGTGTTTATCATTCCCTCATGAAAGCATTCAGACATGTTAGGGGTGTTCTTAATGAGATGAACATACAGAGAGTGCAGGCACTCATCACTTTTATTCACTGCCAGCCTGCACCTCATTACACTAAGGTCGTCATCCCCATATCTTTTGATCTATTACTGTTTAATGGGAAGATACGTTGGCACTGTTGAGCACCAGATTTGTGTGTGTGTGTGTGTGTGTGTGTAGATGACTGGGAAGACGCCTACAAGACACTGAGGCAGGCAGTGAAGGAGTACCTGTTGCTAGAGGAGCAGGAGGAGGGAGAGAACAACAACAGATCATCCCCTGACAACACCTCCACAGGTGTCTATGTGTTTGTTTATTCACATCATTAGCAGGTCCAGAGTGTCACAATGCCAGTTTTGTAAAGCAAAACACAGACTGTAAGGTTTAGTTACTTTTATGCCTAGGTTTTGTCTTGTTTGTTTGTTTGTTTTTTTCATTTATTTAAAGGACCACTCATGTGTTAATTAAGTTCATTTTCATTGGACCGGAAGTATTACTGGAAAACTGCAGGATAATGCCATCATTGTTTGAGCAAAATCTTTTTAACATCTGAGAATAATAATTGTGAAACGATTAACCAGAAAACTTGTGTTAGAAACTTCGAGGAATAAGGAATTTAAAAGATGTGAAGGGTCTCACACAGCGCTATTAATTTCAGCAGCTGTTATTGTCAGACTTTCCCTCGGGTTTATAAAGTATAATTGCTAAATCATGGAGGGTCCCCTAAAATACAAATGGGGTTATAAATTACACCATGGACAGGATTACAAATGAGTATATCAGAGGGACAGCTCAGGTTGAGTAGTTTGGTGACAAGTTTAGAGAGGCGGGGTGAGATGGTTTGGACATGTGCAGAGGACGGATAGTGGATACGCTGACAAAAGATGTTGAATATGGAGCTGCCAGGCAGGAGGAATAGACTCCCAAGATGATTCATAAATGTAGTGAATGAGGACATGCAGGGGCGTGTTACAGAGGAAAATGGAGATAGAGACAGACGATCCACCATAGAGACCCATAAAGGAAACAGCAGAGTATTATAAATTATAGTTGATGATTTCAAAATAAAGAATGTCTAGAAACTCTGTTTTTATGCTTTTTAATACATTAGTCATAGACAATATCTGTTTCTTGTAGGTCATAATCCAGAAGAGAAGCCACCGTCACCTGTGTCAGTGTCAGGATCGACACTCACGTCACACGCAGCCAGAGCTCTGGACCCCTCCAATATCTCCTACAGATCATATTTTACAAAGATCCAAGAAGAGCTCTGCCCTCAAAAGAGCTCCACTGTGAGTTACAGGATGTCTAATGATAAATGTATTGATAATGAAGCCTGCAGGTAAATGATTCTAATTTGTGAATATTATAGTCATTTCTGTTTTTTTCTCCCCTCCTGCTCTTCTTTTTAATCGTTCCACTCACCAACTTCTCGGTCCCCTATTTGCCTCTTCATTCTCCAGGAGCTAGCTTCCATCAGGAGGCGTGAGCAGCTGGTGAGGGAAGCTATAGTGGGGAAGAGTCCACGGGTTTACAGCCAGCTCTTCAAAAGGTACAAACAAGCAGCACTCCACTGCACTCCATTGCTTAATTTCAAGTGGTCACTTTGAGCTGGGCCAAATTGGTTTAATTGGACCACTTGTCCCAACTGTGCTTTGATGGTTTGTTTTGAGTCATTGTTTGACATTGAGGGTGAAGTGGCAGGTGCCCAAATAATTTGAATCTAACCGTTTGTTAATATGATGGGTTCTTGTTAGAGGTGCACTCCACTCACTTGTCCTAAAGTGCACCTGTTGGCAGATATGAATGAATGGCTGCATATTTTATTCATGCGGACTGTTTAGCACGGTAATGTGTGTGAACTTATGCTGGCGAAGTGAAACACTGAATCATTACTTACTTTTTGTTTTCCTCAGTTCTGCTCAACCAGCGCCGTCATCTGTGCATAATGATGATCCTGGCAACCTTTTTCATGAGGACAGCGGGTAAGTACAAGTGAGGCCAGATGTTACTGTATGGAAATAACAGATACAGTGATCGAGGTTAGATATGATTTCACTCGGCGAATGATTGGTAAATTCATAAAAGTGGCTTATTGATTTATGTTAAGGTGAGAAAAACCAGTGGAAGTCTTGCGGTTTCATTAAAAACAACCATGAGCTAAAGATTTAGGAGCAGGAAACGGCATTAGCGGTGGTACTCTTGACTCCCGAAGCCTGTTTTTACGGCATTACTTGTGTTTTATCCAGCTCAGTTTACAGGTTCAAGCCATGCCGGGAAAAATCTGAACACACATCCCATACACGTACACACACACACGTACACACTCTTAAATTCAGATTTTATTGCCTCTGCTGCTATTTAATTCCCCTGTGTGTACACTTACACTCGATACACCTGTGTACTGCACAAATAAGTATTTAATCAGGTACCCCATAATAAGTGTGATGTGCACGCAAATAGGAGCCATCAATTTAGTTTGCCCCCCCCCCCAAAAAAAGGTCATCAAACATACATGCATAGAAACGTGTGCTGTCAAAATTAATTTGTTCCCTTCGGGCCCTCGTCTTCAGAAGGCAGGTTTCATCAAACTTGTTGAAAATCTGCAGGTTCTGTCATCGCGGTGTGAGTAATACATGCCTCCAGTGTGTACAGTCGGCATTACTCACCCGCTCAGTAATCCTATGCAGGATTCCAGACATCTGTCTCCTTGTTGGCACTGCTCTTAATAGGGATGTGTCTTTACCTGTGTGTGCTCATTTCCCATATTGTGACTGTGTAGTCTTGTTCATGCATTTGTATACATCCACATTGTATAGCTTCTAGGTAAATGAAAAATCTGTACCCGAGTACTTATTATTGTATTATTGAGATTACTGATGAATACTGTCAGTCTTTCCAGCAGTGGTTTGCATCACATTCAGTTTCATTTTGAAGCTCTTCTACCTGTTTCCTTTGTGTCATTTCAATTTTTGTTTTATTACCTGTGTAAAATCCATGTTTGTGTTGTTGCTGCCATTACAACTGCCACTGTATGAACTCCCTTTCCTCTGCTTGTCTGTCTCCGTGTTTTTGTCTTTCCTTCTTGTCCGTCTTTTGCATTTGACAAACAGCTCGGATGATTCTCGTGCCAGCTCAGCTTTGTCTGTGCCCAGTTCAGCCGGTGCCTTCTCTGGCTTAGCAGAACCGCTACATGTCTCAGTCATGGGACACGCTTCGGAAACACTTAAAGGTTACTAAGTAATTTTTTTTATCTGTTGTGTTTATATATCTGTTTATATTAATGTTCTGTCCGCCTCTGTCAGTGCGCCCCAGGGCAGCTATGGCTACAATGTAGCTTGCCATCACCAGTGTGAATGTGTGTGTGAATGGGTGGATGACTGTATGTAGTGTAAAGCGCTTTGGGTCCATAGGGACTAAGTAAAGCGCTGTACAAATACAGGTCATTTACCATTTCTATATAAAAAGAAATTATTTTTACATTTATAGAAGCCAAGTAAGCGGTAGTTTAATATGGATGTTATTCTGAAAAATATCTTTTGGTATTTTGCTGTTTTTTGTTTTTTTTTTAATTTTAGGTAAAACCATTCATTATTGAGATTAAAATGTTCCGAATGTGCTTTTTGTTGTAAAATGTGCTTTTTCATGTAAATGTTTATATTAAATGTGGCTAAAGTTTGGAATGAAGGGTTGTAATGCTGATGAGCCAAAAGCTCGTGCTTCAGATTGCTCTCAACAGCTTTTTTTGTAATCATTTCTGAGCTGCCGTGACTTCGACACAGATTTTTTTATTAGTAGTCAAATAATGCCCAACCTGAAAGAGCTGTGTTTCAAACGAGGTGACGAGGCTTTCAAGCAGTGGCATCTTTTTTGGAAGCCAGGTGAGGGGCAGCCGATCAAAAGAAAGTGAGCTTAAAGACACGGGAGGTGGAAATACGCATGACAGGTTATGAGAGGTTATAACAGGTTTGTTTACTGTCTGCAAACAGTAAATCTAATTTGAATAAGACAGTTGGCTTCCTGAACTTCTAAAGATTGTTGATTTGTTACTGATTTCAGACCATGTTCAAACACCTAATGATTCCCATCCAGAAGCAGATCAACTAGCTGCAGCTGTGTCCCCCTCCTCTGATCAACGCCCAGGGTCCAACGTTAAGCCCATCCTGCCCCCAATCCCCACTGGGCGCAGGACCCCTGCAGCACCCAGCCTATCTCCTTCGCCCAGCCCCAGCCCCAGCCCCAGCCCCAAACCAGAGGTTGAAGAAGAACGAGATGCAAACATTGAGGGATAGCTTTAAAACGATTTTGATTTCTGGCACCTAAACAAAGCTATTCATTTTTGTAAGAGTACGATTTTGTAACCATTAGATTAAAAAAAGAGAGAAGAAAAAGTTGAAGAATATGTAAAAGTGCTTAACTTAAAATTAAAGCTTGTATTCTGACACTGTAAAAGTCTGAAGTAAACAACAAAACCACGCTTGTTGCTTTTTTCAGTACACCGATTGCGACGTGATATGTCAAAGCAAAACACTTTGGGTTAGATTAGCCTGTCACTCATGCTGCTGCCTGTTTAGATATTTAGACATACTTCATTGATTTATACTCAATATGTTGTTTATCATGAGTGATGACTCAGATTACTATACACATGGTGACATTATTATTACTACTGTTGGTGACAAATTATTCTTCAGTCTTGCGCACTGATTGGAAAGCCTGTTTTTCATGCATGACAAATATGACATCTGGATAAGAAGCAGTTCTTTTGTGTTTTCTCTGTTGTGGACATTTACATATCCACAACATAGATATTTGCTCATCTTTGAAAAGTTTATATATACAAACTATGCAATAAATTCCATTTCTTGATATGATATTAATATTCTTGACAGTGTAATAGTAGCATTTTATTTCCTACTATTCGGTAATCTCATCAAACACAATTTGGCATCTCGATACTGATCTTTGTGTAGCGTGGAGCTCTTGTCATTGGATAATAAATGTATCATTAATCTTTATCTCTTCTGATGGGATTATTTATCCGGCTGAAAACGCATTTATATGGAAGTTGCTGATAGATATTAAGCAGTCCACCATCATAAACATGCTACTATATTTTAACAATGTGTGTGTGTTCCACGCAGCCTTGTGGGTTTGGCACAGTGTCTATTAGTGAGTCGTAGTAAACAGAAATTGCCATTCGTCACAGATGTGTGCATTGCTTATTTAACTGGTCCCTCAGCCAGTCTGCTTGTAGGTAAATGTGGATTTGCACACACTGTATGCAGGTTTTGTCTCCTGGGTTTTACATGCATGTGCAGCATTTGGACAGTGTGTGTTCGCTCACACACACAGACACTGAACACCTGGCTATCCATCACTGTCTGTCTTCCTCCCAGGCAGCAGATGTTGCAACTCTGTCATAATTCTTTTGGAAGTTTGAAGCCAGACTGTGTCTTTAGGGCCCCTGGAGGTCTAACCTACTTACTCTGCAGTCAACACCTCTCTATAGCTAATCGTGACCTAACATGTTGTCTTCCTGTTCATTAACATTACATTAGATTCGACTGTGTACATTATATGTAAGGTATGCAGACGTGTGAAGCTCTTTAAAATGAAGTTTGAAATGAGTTGAGAATGAGGGAGTGGGAAGCTACTTCCTGTCTTCATGTATGCCTTTGTTTGGTGCCTACCTGTTCACAGCATTAGACCTACTGTACATGCCTTACATATTCTTCCCTCTTTTTTTTTATTCTGACAGACAGTGGTAAATAAGCATGCCTTTTAAAGTGCTATACAGTTTATTTATCTGTGATGATTCTATACAAAATAATCCTTAGATAACATTGTCTGTATTACCAGAGAAAGCTTATAAAGGATGCACTGTGTCCGTTCAAAGGTGGTTCATCGGGTAGCATGTGCCTGGTAGTGCTTCCCTCAAGCACTTTTCTTCTTTCACTTCACCAGCTGCTGGAAGATAAACACGTCACACGCTTTCATCTTGGTGCGTTTATGACTCCTGAAGACACAAACACTTTTTGCTACACAGAAAAAGTGACCAGGTTTTGTGGTAGACGCGAAGACCTGAATCTGTGATTTATGTCTGGAGGAAAGAGAGCGGTTATGGCGATAGATATGCAGAAGCACGTTATCAATTTTCACAAAGCTGAAATAGGCAATGTTATGAATTAATTTTTTATGATATTTGTAAGACTCGAGCAATGAATGGAGAGAGAGTTAATCTATATTTTAATTCCAGAAAGAATGTTGTGAGAAATAATGGAAATTGGAAGCAGCATGGCATCAGAGTGCCCGACGTACTAAAACTGCATTATAGTCTTGGAAAGTTATGTTTTGCCTGAACAAGTTTGATAGATATAATACTGTATAGACAAAAGAAATATAGTTCTGCGCAAAAGGCTTGAGCCACTGTCATTTCTTTATATTTTGGTTGGAAAATGGAAAACGGGTGCAATGATTTATTGAAATGTAGAAACATACACGCAAGTAAATGATATAAATCAAAAACAGAGTTTAGATTTGTAACGATATTTGATATGACCACCTTTATTCTTCAACACAGCCTGCATTTTCTCACACGCTTCACTTTTTTAGTATTTCCTTTCAGTAGTCTTCAGGAGTAGTTCTCCAGGCTTCTTGAAGGACATTTAAAGCTCTTCTTCGGATGTTGGCTGCCTTTTGTTCCATTTTCTGTCAAGATGATCCCACACTGCTTCAATGTTTTCTTCAATTTATTATTTCATCAATTTTTAGATTCTGTACATACACACAGCTCACTGTGCTGAGAATTGCAAAGCCTTCAGCCAGTAGCTCTTTGAGAATCACCTCATTCCAAAAATACTATCTTATGTCTGTCAGAGTCTGTTATCTTCTGCATTACTCATAGATTTATCTAAAGACACGTTTTTGCAGTAGGCTGCTAGTAAGACTGGTTCATTCGTTCAGTTAGATGCCTTTTAATGGTTGACTTGATTTGTAGATCAATATTAAGTGGCTTAACAAACAAAAAATACATTCTTCTGCAAATGGTCAGGTCTGTGGATGGGACTGAAAATTAGTGCAAAAGCAGGCAGTTCTCAAAGAAAAACTTCAGGAGCTTCAGAAACCCTAAAACAGGGCTGGCTCAAGACCTTAGCACAGCTGCCATGCTGCGCTGTGCTATACTATATGAGTGTTTACAAATATAAATCCTATATACAATGTATAAATGATGATAATCTGCAGTATTTTTAGATTCATTTTATGTTTAAGTCTGAATTCAGGGTGGAAATTCTGCACCCATGAAAGCAAAGAAAACTCATTACTTAAACACATTATTGTGCGTACAGTAAGTGGATCCCTTAATTGCATAAACACTTTTCATATTTCTATTAAAAATGTAAAAGTTAATTTACATATAAATATGAAAAATCTCAGCATCCAAAGTCTCGTTTTTACTACTATTTTTTTTACTCTTGGGAAGATTAAGAAAAATAGTAGCAAAAATGTTTGTGCTGTAAAGTGATGGTCTTTCGACAGTTCGTGTATTCAGTCATGTTCAGCAGTCAGCTTCAGTTAAATATAATGATCCACTCACGTTGCCGGAGCTATTTCCACACTCCATTTCACTGTGCCAACACAGGATAAAGCTCCGGCTGAACTTTCCTGTCATTCTCGCCTCGGAATTGAAGCGAGTTTTTTTTTGAATTTTTAAAAAGGCAATCAGAATTGCATCGGTGGGCCCAGTCGGTGGTATTCTGTTCAAATACATTGCTGTTGTTCTAAGTCAAACACAGATTTAGAGCTTAACGTTTCCATAGTCCACCAGTTTTGACTTCTTGTCTGGGCCCTGCAGTCATGTATAGACACCAGGCCTTCTGATCAAGTGGACGCAACAAACACTGAGGCTTATGAGCTGCTACAGTATTTCCAAAGCTAATACCCCAGCTTTATAGTGACAGAGATTTGTTAGAAGATACAGGGCAGTAGCTACAGCTTACTGAGGGTTTTCCCTGTGAAATGTCTTGTGAAACAGATATAGGGTGGATTATGAGGCTTAGAATGGACTTGAAAAATAGTCTGAAAATACAACAAGTGCAGCTGTTACTAACGCACTTTCGCAGTGTTCAGTAAGATGAAGCAGCAGGAACACACCTACTCATTTCACTGAATTTATCTCTGTTAAATGAGTGGGTGTGTATTCAGTGTATACAACAATAAAATATTATTCTCCATCTTTCACGGTTTTCAGCACAAAACTAGCTGTTGGTTTGCTTTGTTTCTTTTTTTTTTCCTACTGGACTTTCCCCCGACATAAGTGCAAATTGTGTTACACCTGATATAGAGGTGCTGTCATTTGTATGCTTAAATTAGTAATTATTGTTGTGTAGATCCTTTTTGACAGATCATTGAAAAGGAAAAGAGTGATTGCTTCATAGAAGGACTGTGAGGATGGACAGGTCCCTGTTGTTTTGGATTTGTGCTGAACTCACTGTTTCGACTAAATTTCCAGGAAGTACCCAATAAATGGACTTGAAACCACCTTTTCTTACTTATAAAACCTTAAATAGTGATTATTTAAACTGCCTCCATTCATAACCAATCAAAGAAGCCCTTTTTCTTTTCGTGGGCTTTGACTTGAAGTGCTTATCTTTGCTTGCCAAATATTTTCTTTTAGTATGTAATCTGCGACTTCATAAGCATGAATGATGCTTCACCTCAAGGGTAAGAGCTGCAGATTGGCAACTGTAAGAACTTGGCAGAGACGTAGTGTTTCAGCAGGAACGCTTTGGATTTATCTGTGCAACCTTTCTCCGTGTGTACTTGTGTAGAGGATGTTTGAATAGGTCAGGGTGGTGATATAATGAAAGCCTAAATGAAGCACACACCTCTGCATTAACTCTGCCGCATGATGTGGCACCATACTCTGTAACTATGGCAACGGCACTCAGCACTCCTCCTCCTTATGTGCATCAGTTCGTGCGTGTGTGTGTGTGTAACTCGTCACTGTGTTCCCTGCAGACAGATTAATTCCCTGCCAGATTCATTCCCTGTCAACTTGCTGAAACAAAAAGTTTCTGTTTTAATTAGTTCGGTGCAGTGTCTCGCTTCATCCGTCTATCTGGAAAGTGTCTCCCTCACATTTACCGTCTCGCTCTCTCTACCCGCCTTCACTCTTCCTCTTGGTCTCTAGTGTAATTAAAGACAGTCAGGGCAGATAATAGAAGCGTAATAGTGTGTAATTGCAATAATCAATACAGAGTGCAAACTAAGGAACTCACTATTCCTCAGTATAGAGATATACAGAGAGGTGGGAGGATGTGTCTTGCAGCAAACGCCCACTTGAAACTCAGTCATTAACTGATCGTTTATAATGCATTTAATTAGAAAAAACACAGAAAAGCATTTACAATGGACAAAGCATTACATTCACTGAACACTTTCTTTGTTACACTAGTTCAGGACCTTGTTAAGGCATATATTTGATCAGCCAATCACATGCCAGCAGTTCAATGCATTTAGGCATGTAGACATGGTCAAGAGGATATGCTAAAGTTCAGAACAGGACGAAAGGTGATTTAAGTGACTTTGAGTGTTCAGAAATTGATTAGAGAATGATGTGAAAAGACATCCTGGCTTGGTGATTTCTGCTGCAACATTTGGATGGTAGGGCCAGTAAAACAACATGAAAGCATGGATCCATCCTGTCTTGTATCAACAATTCAGGTTGTTTGTGGCGGTGTAATGGTGTGGGGAATATTTTCTTGGCACACTTTGGGCCCCTTAGTGCAATCTGAGCATCATTAAATGCCACAGTCTACCTGAGTATTGTTCCTGACCATGTCCATCTCTTAATGAGTACAGTGTACCCATCTTCTCATGGCTGCTTTCAGTGGGATAATGCACCATGTCACAAAGTGTGATGCTGTCATGGCAGTATGGACCAAAATCTCAGAGGAACGTTTCCAGCTATTGTTGAATCTCTGCCATGCAGAATTAAAGCAATCCAGCCCGGTCCCAACAAGGTGCACGAAACAAAGCAGCCACTGAGTGTAATTCAAAATGACTCTTTTTCTTATCTTTGAGATATTGTCAGTGGAGCAGCATTCAATATTATTCAACAGACTTAGCCAAATATATTTCTTCATGCCTATACTAGCCAATAATTATAACATTACTAATACCATGTTATCAAACTATAAAATAAAGTGCAGTATTTTCTTTATCATTTGCCTCGGAGGGTGTTGTCTTCTTTTTGTTCCCATCCAGAGCATTATTCCCAACGCGTAACATACAAACTTTGTCATGCCCCTAGGCGTCTCATAGTAACGCAAATGGTACCCTTCCACATCCGTATAAAACGCTCTGGGTTCTCAATGAACCATAACCCTATCACAAAGTCATATAGTGTTTTCCAAAGTGATTCAGGATCAGTATGTAAAACGCACACACACACATTATGCGTATATATATATATATATATATATATAACGCCCACTCACATCCAGGGCCATCTGTCCTCTGGAATTCACATGATAGGGTGAGGCCAGGTTTCACAATGAGTTCACCCGAAACCATAGCTGATTGAGACCCACACCCGTTTTCACATCTCGTGTGATTAGGTAGAGGATCAGTAGGGGGCCCATTGTCCCTCTACGAGGGACACTCCCACAAGGCTTAAATATGGGACTCTCCACCATTTGACCCTAGAACTGAAGCTTCTCGGATGAGAGGTCAAACGTCTTCA
>VUQR01035777.1:0-26953 GCA_015108515.1 Hemichromis elongatus
CGTGGGTCCGTTTTGGTAAGAAAAAAAGATTGACTTTAACAACATCCGGGTCAGGCCTTCTTCTTCTTCTTCTTCTTCTTCTAAATCGCGTGTGGTAAACAGCTAGAACCACCTACTCCAAAGCCTCATAACCAATGAGATCGAAGCACTGGAAAGCCCCTCCCACTGAGACTTTCTTTAAAACGCAAAAGCAAAACCTCAGGGCTGAAGCGCAAAGAAGACGCAGCAGAATCAAAACATGCATTTCAGAATAAAAGCCTAAATGGTAAAAATAAAGCAGAATTAAGTCAGAACTAAAAAATTGTTTCAAATTAAGAAAATATGAATAGTTAAGAAGTAAAAATAAGTTTGTGGTTTAGAAAAATAAATATTTACTTATGAAATAGTTTATTTTGTTTTTGGAGTGATTTTTTGCTTTTGATTTTCAAAATTTTACTTTTGAATTTTACAATTTTGATCATGAATTTTTATTTTTTGGTAATTCCTTTTGGCACAAATCTTATCCCATACACCTACCTGTACGTGGCTGCGGGAGGCGTTGCTGCGTCAATGTCCCGTGGCTGCATAGTTTGACCTAATTAGACTCAGAGCCCACGTTTTTTTCATATCTTTTAAATTGGTCTTTTAAACTTAGTTCTGCATTGGTTTGTGTCTCTCAGTTGCCAGATTTCTAACCCTTGCATTTCTAAAACCGAGATTTTAGTAACTTAACCTCAGAAGGGTTGTGTAGAGGATCCTTCCCAGCCCCCTTTCCTGCAGCTTTTTCTCCCACGCCAACATCCACCTGCGGAGTTTTCTCAAAAGCTGCTTATTTCCGAAAAGCTAAAGCTGCTTTATTTTTATCAAGGTAAGCCATTCACATTGGTAACATTCAGCAGACTTGTTCATCAAGTCTTTAATGCAAAGATAACATTTAGCCCAGCTGTGAAGAAAAGATTCACTTATTTTAGAAATAACCTTTGACCTCCAAAGACATCATTACTTAGAGCACTTAGAACACTAGGACATTACTATAAAAGCAGTATCAGTGTGACTGTAAAGAAAACCCTCCCCATTCTGGTGTTCAGTCTTTCCATCATCTCTAAGTTTAAAAAGCAAAAGACACTTAAACTATGCTGCAGTGGCTTGTAATTATTAGCTAAAATTATTAGCCAAACTTGACTTTTTCCCCTATCTTATTATATACAGTAACATACATTAAAATTAACATATGGAAAAATTCTTTCCCATTGGTTTGTTCTGCTACTCTAAGGATATGACCTCATGTGCACATGTACAATACCTCAATTACAGAACAAATGCTGAGGGTTTTTAGTGAGGGAGCAGCATTAAACCACATCACTGTGTGCTGGCAGCGCAGAAATAAACAGCTGAGTGCGACACATCTGTGTTTTTTACCGTCAGGGTTCCTTCTACTGTGCTGCTCCTTGCCAGGGTAAATTGTTCTTTAAATTTAGCCTCATAACTTTGGGGCTGTTGATGATATCCAAAGCCAATGAGGGTCATGGATCTATTCTCCTTTATTTGCTGATACCAGAGCATTAATATAAGGGAGCTATCATCATGCTTGCAGTTTATCTGGAGCTTAAGATTCTCTTTCACTATCTGTGGAGAAGACTGCTGAAATATAACTGCGCTCGCCTGACCTGCAAAGAGAACAAAAACAGTTTACAGTGAATCAGTGCAGTATTTGCATTTAATTGATTGTTTTTGGAGTTCAAATTTAATTTTAAGATCTTACATGAAAACCAGATGATGACAAGCAGACTAGGTGGAGACATTTTCAAACACTAATGGGAGAAGGTGATCGCTCATTTTACAAAAAACCTCTCAGGGTAAAGGGGGAGGAGATTGTTTGGTGTGCTTAGTTCATCACTCCTGTTATATGCGCCTCATACCATGTGCTGTGTTTCCATCTATTGGTGTAACAGAAAGCCAGGTATCTTCTAAAATGGCATGCATCTATTTCCTTTATCCATTATTAGGAGATAGGCATAACTTACATTTTTGAGGGGTTGTTAGTGGTTAATACCACACAGGGCAGATGGGCACTATGTTGTGGTGCCTGCCTCATTAACAAGGTGGCTGGGCATGGATGTTTAGTATGAAAGTTGTGTGTGTATTGCTATGATTTCCAGATTGAAAAATGTATAAACCACCATCCAGCAGTGCACAGGAAAAGGGAAGAAGAGAGTGTAGTCAGGGTGGAGGGGGTGGAGACCAGTGTCAGGGGCGATTTGTGACAGAATGAGAGCAGCAACTTTTATTCAGTGGGATAGACTGCCCTCTCTAAGTTATGCTGCAGTGCACTTTGTATTTAGTCTAAATTAAAATGCTTTCTGTTCATTTTTATAAAAAACATACTTCATGAAAGCAAGCTATGGAAGAATCCAGCCCTCTTGGTTTGCTCTGCAGCTCTAAGGAAAACCAGCAAAAAGCTATGTGTGCATGTACAATACCTCACTAACAGAAAATGCTGAGGGTTTTTAGTGAGGGAGCAGCATTAAACCAATCACTGTGTGCTGGCAGCGCAGAAATAAACAGCCGAGTGCGACACGTCTGTGTTTTTTATCGTCAGGGTTCCTTCTACTGTGCTGCTCCTTGTGATAATAAATTGTTCTTTAAATTCACCCTCATGAGTTTCACCCTCATGAGTTGGAAACTGTTCATATCCAAAGCCAATGAGGATCATGGATGTATTCTCCTTTCTTTGCTGATACCAGAGCATTAATAGAAGGGTGCTATCATCATGCTTGCAGTTTATCTAGACCTCAGTATTCTCAATGACTATCTGTGAAGGAGACTGCTGAAATATAACTGCAGTCACCTGACCTGCAAAGAGAGAGAAAAAAAAAACAGTTTAGAGTGAATCAGTGCAGTATTTACATATGTATATTTTGTATTTAAGTTACTTGAAATTTAAGATCTTACACAAAAACAAAGTGATGAGGAGGAGAATAGTTGAATATATTGTTAAGCTCTGATGGGAGAATGGTTGATTGCTCATAAAAACGGCCTCAAAAGGGAGGAGGGTTTGTTTAGTGAGTATCTGCTGCTTAGTTCATCACTACACTCCCATTGTAAAAGGCTGATGCCATGTGCTGTGCTTCCATCTATTGGTAGGATTTATTTAAAACACCTCGCATCATCACAAGCGGGTTAGCCTGAGGAAAATATCCACATGTGAGAACATTATTTTGGGGAATACTACAAATAGTGTTTTGAATATTCAAGCAAACATTTTATTCCTCATTCCCATTTTCTTGCCTTTTTATTTGCTCAATAAACTTGATAGTAAAAATTGCTGCTATATCTTCTCCACGGTGTGGTTTCCTCCCACCCCCTTGATTTGATCTCTTATGCTAGAGTCAGATGTTTTTGTCATGCTTCTGGGGTCTGCCACAGTACCGTGTAGCCTTGCAGCGCAAAGATAAACAGCCTCATCCTTCTCCTGAATACTGGCTATTGTCAGAGACCACTGCTTGCCATTTTTCTCTGCCTGAAAACCAGATTTGAATCCGTCTTCAGACTGTGAAATCCCAGCTACAGTAGCCACAATCAGCTCGAAGCCTTTTCCTCCTTGCTGTTTATACCAGTACAGATATTGATAGTCTGTGTCATTCTGGTAGCAGTGCATCTTTGCCGAGCCATTGGAAGGCCTAGAGATGTAACAGGGCCACTGAGTAATCAGAACAGATTCAGAGAAACCTGAAACACAGCAGGCAGAAATATATCTTGTATCATTTATATGGTAATAATATTTACATTTCTTGAATAGATGTAATACAGGTAAAAAGAAAAGGTTAGGAATGTGTGAAAATTTAAAATATGCCTTTGTCTTTGTGTCGATAAACTTTACCTGCTGCTGAGATAAACAAGATAGTCAGGGTGGTGATGCAAGGAGTCATTTTGTCTTTCCAACAGGAAATTAAATAAGTGGAAATTCAGCAGAGCCAACAATGTAGGCAGATCTCTGTGGAGGAAATGACATCATAATCTGAGCAAAGACAGAAAGATTGTGTGAATGCAGACTTTAAAACTGTCACTCCTCCCTTATCAATCATGCAGGTGTGGTTTTGATGCTGTGTGCCACCAGTTTTTGTAAAGCAGCCAGACGAGTTGCAACACTGTGCCGACTTGCAGCACAGAGGTATTGTGCTGTGTCTGCTGGGTTAATATTGGAGATTACAAGCTGAGCTTTGGCCGTTGCATGGCCCGTTATGTTAAATTTGCTCTCAAAGGTCTTTTCAAGAGTTGGGGCACCAAATTGAAGCAGTCCAATCAGGTCCATTGTGCGCTGGCCTCCTGCTGCTGACTTGTGCTGGTACCAGTACATGTAGGGATAGTCACTCTTTCCATGGTAGCATTCGATCTGGACTTGTCGGTGTTGTGGTTTTATTAGAAGATTTAAAGGTAACTGCTGAATAACAAGCGATGACAGCGCACAGTCTAGAGGACAAAAAACGAAATCAAACTGAAGGTTTACAGGAAGGATTAATATTGTTATGAGAAAGTCTTCTTTTTTTTCTACCTACCTGTGAGGAAAGACAAAACCAAAAATCCAAACATTTTGAACCTTTACTGGAGAAAATCCTTAAATAGCAATGTAACCAACTTGGAGATAGAAATACAGATTTGTCAGTGAAAACACTCTGACATCACATGTTTCTTTATTATGTGTCTATGTTAAGAAGAAGGAGGGACTATCTTAGCATTTTCGTGTTGCCACTGCTCTCTGCTGTTCAGTCATTTTATTTAGACAAAGTGTTTTGTGACACACAGATAGCAGCAAGAATAAAAGAGAAGGTTTACATGATGGTTTGGAGTGAGTAGCGCTAACACAAAGACAGGAGGCTGAGCTGGATGTGACACAGTTGAAAATGTTAAGGTTTTCATTGTGAATGACCAGAATGGGCAAAAATAGACATGAGTACATCAGAGGAATGGCTCTTTCTAAGCAGCTTTGTGATGTTAAATGTTGATGTTTAATATTGGAGCTAAAAAGCAGCAAGAACGTCACAGAGAATATGTGAGGATGTAGTGAAGGAGGTTAGGCAGAGGGTTGTGTGACAGTAGAGGATGCTAGAGAAGACTACATTTTATCAAGGCTAACTGAAAACGGTTGCCTGAATAGTCGGAGAGGGTTCCATTGAAGCTGTACACTCTCGGTTTGCTAGGAATAGGATTTTACTCTCAAATTTTAATTGGATTGCAAATAAAATCATCCTCATTCTGTTTCATTTTTATTGGCTGTCTGACTCTTAGCCTGACCTCTGGTTTTAAAAGGCAACAAAAGTTAAAGTTATGCTTATTCGCTAATTTGACCCTCATAATTTTGGGACTGTTCATATCCATAGCAGTTATAAATTTATTCTCCTTTCTTTCCTGATACCTGAGCATCATAACCAGGCAGGCATCATTGTGCTTGCAGCCTATTTGGAGATCAAACTTTAAATGGGTAGAAATAGAGCCAACAACGCAGGAAATGACATCAGAATCTGAGCAGTAATAAAGGGACCGAACTGAGAGAAACTGTGTGAAGGCTCTGTCACTCCTCCCATATCAATCATGCAGGTGTGATTTTGATGCTGTGTGCCACCAGCTTTTTGTAAAGCAGCCAGAGGAGTTGAAACACCGTGCTGACTGGCAGCACAGAAGTATTGTGCTGTGTCTGCTGGGTTAACATTGGAGATCACAAGCTGAGCTTTGCCCTTTGAATGGCCTGTTATGTTAAATTTGCTCTCAAAGATCTTTTCAAGAGTTGCTTTTTCATAATGAAGGTGTCCAATCAGGTCTATTGTCCGCTGGCGTCCTGCTGCTGACTTGTGCTGGTACCAGTACATGTAGGGGTAGCTGTTGTGTCCATGGTAGCATTCGAGCTCGGCTTCTTGCTGTTGTGGTTTTATCAGAAGATTTACTGGAGATTGCTGAATCACAAGTGATGACAGCACAGTGTCTAGGACAAAAAGAAAAACTGGTTTGATATTGTCATGAGAAAGTATACACATCTGTTTTTTTTCTACCTACCTGCAAAAAAAGACAAAGACAAAACAACAAACATTTTAAAATCCTTCTAGTGATGCTTAGTCTCAACTGTCGCTGCGGTGTCCTATACAACTATGATTTAGACATAAATATACAAAGCTGTCAATGAAAACACTCTGACACTACAGCCTTCTTTATTTGTGATGAGGAGGGAGGAGCTTTCTTTTTACCATTTTCATGTGTCACCACTGCTCTCTGCTGTTCAGTCTTTTATTTAAACATAAAAACAAGTTAAAGAGACTGAAGGAAAAATATAATTTGTTCTTTATGGGTAAATTAAAATAGCTGAAAATGGAGGACAGCATTTATAGCTAAAAGCCAAGTTTCCTACAAAGTGAAATGGTAATGGCAACAAATTATGTTTTGGGGTTTTTATCCATAATGAAAACCTCAATGTAAAACTCCTGTTTTTCTGCACATGCTCTACGGGTGTGTGGTGCCTAATTATTTCGTTGCTTGGACATAGATGTATAGATATAGTTATAGATATAGATATTAAGCATGAAAATGGCATGTGCAATGCTATGGTTTCCAGACTGAACAACTTATTTCTTTGCCACGCTTAGTGGGTGTTTCAGAAGTGTTAGTAGCAATCTGTAAATATAAATTCTGTGCGACCAAAGTTTTGCAAATAATGCATCCTTGAATCATTTAGTACATTTTATTAAGGCAAATTGCAGTTTGGATGAAAAATTATAGTCTGAAAACACAAAAGGGTTTCCATGAGAGAAGCAACAGTTATATAAAAGAGTAATTTTAATTTTGTTGCGCAGCATTTTTTTTATAGTTTCACTATTTTAACTTGGTACAGTTTCACAGAGTCTGTGGTTTCCTGTTGGGGTCCTGTTATCTACCAGATCAGCATGAGGGTTTTTGTACGAGAGCATCACCAACTCTATAACTGTGTATTCGTGCTGCTCCAAAATATTCTCCGCTGTCTTCAGGGTGTCGTGGGCTCAGGATATGGAGATAAGCTGTTTTTCTCCCATCTCCACTCACCTTGAAGTTGCCTTCAAATGGCTTCTCAACATTTGGATTTGTAAAATAGACGTAAGCAATCAGCTTCAGCGAGGTGTCGCTTGGTGAGCGCTGATACCAGAGAACTGTATCGTAATTTGTGATGTTATGAGTGAGGGTCAGGTTCACTTGTGTGTTTGGTTGCACTAACAGTTGAGTTGGAGACTGAGACAATTGTTTTTCTTTGCTGAGATAAGCTCCTGAAGAAAAAAAGAGGAAAGACGTCTGTGTATTTACCCTTTTTTTTCTTTTTTTTTTCTCCATGTAAACTGATTTTTTAAGAGTTCAGTTACCTTTAATCCAGAACACGATTAGGATGGCAACGATGAAACGAGATGGCTTCATGTTGGATGTCAGCAGACAAATCATCTCGTCAGTGCTTTGTGAGTCAGAAGGAGGGACAGGAAGTGATGTAGTGAAATCAGAGTTGTTCATCGGCAGCTTGTGTTTTTGGGTGTACTCCGTGACAAATGGACTGGTTTTTAAAATAATTTTATGTTGTTTTTTTTTGTTTTTTTGTTCTTTCTGGGGGTTTTGTGCAGAAATCCTTTCTATTGGTGCTTAACTCAAGAATATAAAAATAATGTTGTCTCTTAAAGTCATCTATAAAGGTTACTTAAAAAAAATGTGAGTAATCTGTAAGATTTCTTGTTATCCAGAAAGCCGCCATGACAAATACTTCCTATAACTGTGAGCCTGCTGCTGAATATGATGACTAATAGATTCTTCTGTCACACGAGACATGGGAAGAGGTTTTTGTTAAGAGCAGATGGGTGTTTGATGTACTGTGGTTCACTGGCAGCACAGAAATAAATTGCTGTATGTTCAAGTGCTTTTAGTTTCTTGATGAAAAGTGAGCCGTTCTTTTTATTCGAAGTCAAATCCCCCTCTAATTTAAAGTTTTCTCTAAATGGTTCCTCCGCGCTGTCATCTTTGAACTGTGTATATCCATATCCAACCAGTTTTAGAGCTGTCTCTCCAGGTAATCGCTGGTACCAAAGCATCACTCTGTAGTCACTTTTATCATGGGTGCAGATTAGCTGTACATCATCATTGACCTTTTTGATGACAGCAGAGGGAAACTGTTGGATCTGTATCCCCAAAGAAATGCCCGCTGTAAGCAGAGATGGAGAAATAAATGATTTTAAAATGTAAGCAAATGCAGCGTGTCTCTCGTCACCATGAGGCAGTTACCTGTGAGGAAAAAGAAAAAAAGAAATCTAATCATAATGTTGAGATGTGGCGATGAAGTCATGGGTATGCTGAAGTGCCTAAATTAAAACACGGTCTCTGCTGAAAGCACTGTGTCCTGAGCTGAATGCTGTTTCAGGAAGACGCTAGAAAGGTGTAGGCAGAAGGGGAGGAGCTTAGGTTGCAGATGAAGATAATTTGGTTCTTAATTCTTTTATTGTTTAGCTTGTTAAATATCAGAAAATATGGAAAATGCTCATTATCATTTTCTAAAAGTCCTGTCAATGTTTAATGTTTTGTTAAGCAAAGATTTTATTGTAAATGCAAAACAAACTTAAAGCTTGGGAATGTTGCCAGTTTTTCAGAAGGTGTTTCATTGTAGTCCTGCAGATTATACAGTTTATAAGCTCTTATTTTAACCATCCACATAAGATCTGCTGCTTTAACAGATTTTTATTATATATTAGAAATAGTTTCCTTTTCAACAAAATAATATTGCAATTAAAAACCAAAAGTACAGAACCAGGTGTCTGGTGTCAGTTTATTTCCATTCTGGTTTCAAACCACTGATGGTTCCAGATTATGGAGTTTTTGTTATGTTCATTGGGGATTTTTGTCATTGTGCTTGTCTAGCTGCACAGTAGTACACTGCACTGTTCTCTTGATGTGCAGCTTTGATTATCAGAGAGCTGTTCTTTGCTGTATTCCCAGTCAAATCTCCAGAAATGGTGAAATTGGATTTGTACTGCTCTTCCATTGTAACTTGTTTGTTGTACAAATACCCGATGAGTTTCATGGCTGTTTCCCCAGGTGGACGCTGGTACCAGAGCATCAACCAGTAGTCCGTTTTATCGTGGACACAGAAAATCTGCACTTTTGAACTAACATTTGTGATGACATCAGAGGAAGACTGACGGACGTCAAGTGCGAGAAAAACCCCTAGACCAAGCAGAAAAGAAAAGTTTTTCATTGCTGACAAATCAAAACAAATTAAAAAATCTGTTATTTCCAGGCTTCAAGAAATCGACCTTACCTGGGAGGCAGAAGAAAATTAAAAGGCAGATCATTTTGTCTGTATTCGCATAAAGCTCGACTTCAGATGTGTTTAGAAACTTTCAAGGTGTAGTGGCTATGAGTTACAGGAATTAGACCACACAATTGTTTATACTGAGAACCAGTTGCCTATCTGACATGACTGAGGTTTAAGAAGGAAAATGGAGGGGATGAAGAAACATCACTTCATTGCAGATGAAACTGCAGATTGCTGGGCGGAGTTTTCTGAGAAAAACTGTCATGTTTGTGTTTTTCATTGGTTTTTGTGTAAATTTGCCTTTTAGTCCACATGTGGTCTATTATTAGATTTATTTGTAGGCTTATTTGTGAAGGAGTGTTCTGCTAATATGTGCTTCTTTCCTGGTTATATAAACTGTACCTAAATTACGTGCTTAGTTAAATGAAAAGCAGGTGGTTGAGGCTTGTCTTATCAAAACAAGCAATGATCATATCTGTGGAGCTTTTGTAAAGTTTAAAGAAATTTTTTGCCGTTTTGTTTGCACAGTGGCAAAAAGTGCTCCTGTCCTTTGGTTCAATAAATATAGAAGTCATTCTTTGCAGCATCTCCACCCACATCTCCAGTGATATTGATATGGATCTCTATGTTCTTCAAATGTCACAGCTGCATAGTTTAAAAACCCAGTGAGTTTCATAGCTGTCTCCCTGCGGTTGTTTGGATCAGATTATCACCCTGTAATCAGTTGCGATCTAACCGAGATGTGAGAGGAGTCTGTTCAGTTTAAAACCATCCACTTTGATGATTTGATGGTTCTGAGTTTTTGTATTATGGAAAGGTGTTTTCCACTCAGCGTGCCTAGCCTGCTGTACAGTAATACACTGCACTGTGCTCAGGCTTTAGGTCAACTATAAACATAGAAGCATTCTTTGGTTTATTTCCTATCAAGTCTCCTGTAATATTAAAGTGTTTCTCAAATGATTTCTCGTGCTCTTTGTTGTTGTAGAGTAAATGTCCAATGCGCTTTAGGACTTGATCTCCAGGGGATTTCTGATACCACTGCATGAGTGTGTAGTCTGTCCTTCCATGGCTGCAGACCAGCTGGACTTTTTCTCCAGGGGTCCTGAAAACTTCCACAGGTGTTTGGGAAACTTTAACACCCAGACAAACACCTGGAAAGAGAGAAAAAGAACAATAAACATGTAACCTATAGATAATATAAAGTGGGATTAATAAATGATGAATGTGATTACCGGTGAGACAAAACAAACTAAAAAATGTCAGCATGATGAGCTTCTGTCTGAAAACGGCACACTGAGTGACTCTAACATTTTCCCATGGACACTTTTATTGACCCCCCCCCTTTGAAGTAGCTACTGCGTGTTTAGATATCAGTATTTCTTGAACTCCATCACCACCTACTGGAAGTACATAACAGTCAAGTCATTGAATCTCTACTGAATATTAACAAATAAATATGAGAGGATATTTTAGAAAAAGTCAAAAAGACATGTTAGCGGGCTAATGTTAAATCCTGTGCAGAGGACAGTGATTATCATGTTGTGTTGCACGACTATATTCAAGAACAACTATGTTCAGTCATTGCAGTCATATCTCAGTCCTGTTATCTGGAAAATGGGCCTTCATGCAGTGGACCACTGAATAACCACTAAACTACATATGTAGGGCCAATTTATTAATGACTGAAAACAACAAAGACGAAAATTGAACCCTAAAACAGATGATGTGCCAGATGGTTATTTGTCAAAACCTTTTTGAGCCTATAGACTGGTTCAGAAATTTCTCTAAATATTTTCAAAACCTGTAGAGAATACTTTGTGCCTAAACATTAGTGCCACAGAAACCGTAACAAATTCGGTACCAAATTATGGCGAATTTTTAAATATGAATTACCATGAAATTCCTTGTACCAAACCCTATGAAGAAAATAAGAAAACAGATCATTTTGTTGGTGTTGACAGTAAAACAAGACTCTTGTTGCAGTTCAAGATCTTGTTGCAATGGTAGAAAATGGAATACAAACATTCATAAGGCTTGCAATCAGCTGTTAATGCTGATGGTTGTGTCAAAGAAAGTTGCACGATTTGCTAATTTGTGCATCCTTGCTGCTTTTATACATGGCTTATTATATTAGTGCAATTTTGCATTAATGGATCAATCCATAAGACAGCCACTAAAGCAGGTGTTTGAGAGCTTCTCTTATCAAAACCACAATGATAAAAAAAAATCATCTGGAGTTTTTGTAAAGTTCAGAGGGACTTTGTGTCATTGTGCTTTACTTGCTGCACAATAGTACGTTGCACTGTGCTCTTGTCCTTTAGCTTTCTTGACTATGAGAGAACCGTTTTTTGCTGTACTCCCACTCAGATCGCCAGTGATTTCAAAATTATTGTTATTTTCATCTTCAAATTTTGCATTGTTGACATTTAAATACCCAATGAGTTTCATAGCTGTCCCTCCAGGTGGCTGCTGGTACCAGAGCATCACTCTGTAGTCGGTCTTTTCATGGCTGCAGATAATCTGCACATTTGATCCAACTTTTGTGATGAACTCAGAGGGAAACTGGCGGACCTCAAGTCCCAAACAGAAACCTGGATAGAGAATGAAGAAAAAAGACTATTGTTAAATCACAATAAATTACATAGATTTAATTAAATAATTTTCATGTTCAGAAGTTAAAAAGTAAACTAGTTATTACCTGTCAGGTAACAGAAAAAGAAAAAATTAATCATATTGACCTTCTTTTGATAAAGTGTTTAAGAGTTTAAAGATTTAAATTGCTGGGATTTGACATCAGATCATATGACTGACCCCACAGAGGTTTAAGAGGAAAGTGCAGTTAACACTATACTTGATTGGATCTTACCAAGATGTGGGAGGAGTGTGTTTAATTGTAAAAGGGATTTTTTTCCTTCGTGTGTATAATAGATTGCACTATGCTCAGGTGCCTTTAGCTCGACTACAAACGCAACACTCAGTGATTTCAGTGTTGGACACTTTTAGCGACACCCCTTTGAAGTAGCTACTACATGTTTAGATATTAGTATTCCTTGAGCTCCATCGCCACCTGGTGGAATGACATAAAAGTCAAGTCTTTTCTAATATCCTATGTATGCTTGGTTGTACCAGAGGTTTTGATAGTATTTTTATACTGTCTGAACAGTTGATTTCAGCTGTTTTTCCTTAGTTTTTTTCCCCTTGATTTTTATGCTCACTGGCTAGAGTTTAGTAGACTTGGTCAGTGAGCGAAGCACCTATGAAAAATACCATCAGAATCTCTAAAAAATAAAAAGAAAGAAACATTAGAGTAAGTCATGAAAAATTTAAAAGTGAAAAGACCACATTACTTGACATCAGGGGACAATGATAATCTTATGTTGCTTGGCTTAGTTAAGAACAACTGTAGCTGTATGTTCGGTTCTTTTCTTTCATATCTCCATTCTGGTTAAGTCCTCATATCTAGAAAATGGGCAGAGTTACAGGGACAGTGAATAGCCTCTACACTACACTTCAAAAGAGCTGAGCCTTCGATGCTGTGCAAGCCCACATAGTCCTTCTATTTTATATCTTGTTTTCTTTCTTTCTTTTGCATCGTTTTCTGATTTTTTTCACTTATGCGCGTTCATAAAGGGTTTTGGTGATTTCTCTCAACTATTTAGAAACAGACGTCTGACCCTTAATACTGATGGTTATTTCAAATAACGTTGTTTTTTGTGTGTTGCTTTTTGGTGATTCCTTCTTAGTTGTATAAACGGTGTATTAGTACACGTACTAGTGTATTAATACATACGACTGGATTGAGCCACAAAACAACCACTAAAGCAGGTGTTTGAGAGCTTGTCTCATCAAGGATAAAAACCACAAGGAAAAAAAATATTGTACAGTTTTTGTAAAGTTCAGAGGGACTTTGTGTCATTGTGCTTTACTTGCTGCACAATAGTACGTTGCACTGTGCTCTCGTCCTTTAGCTTTCTTGACTATGAGAGAACCGTTTTTTGCTGTAATCCCACTCAGATCGCCAGTGATTTCAAAATTATTGTTATTTTCATCTTCAAATTTTGCAGTGTTGACGTTTAAATATCCAATGAGTTTTATAGCTGTCTCTCCAGGTAGCTGCTGGTACCAGAGCATCAGTGTGTTGTCAGTCTTTTCATGGCTGCAGATAATCTGCACATTTGATCCAACATTTGTGATGAACTCAGAGGGAATCTGAAGGACCTCAAATCCCAGGCAGACACCTGGATTGAGAATGAAAAGATAATTTTTAAATCACAACAAATGATAGATTTAATGAAATCATTTCCACTGTCAGATGATTTTATTCAATGCAAATAAGTTATTACCTGTCAGACTCCAGAAAATGAGAAAGTGAATCATCATGTTATTCCTTTGGCAGGATGTGTTTTATGGATTTAAACTGCTGGGATCTGACATTAGATAACCTGACTGACCCCACAGAGGTTTAAGAGGAAAGTGAAGTGGGAGGAGCTTGTTAAGTGTTTTAATGTCAGCAGGATGAACTCCTGTCTTTTAACAAAACACCAGTTGACTCTTTCTAACACCCCCTTCTTTTAGGCAGCTATTGCTTAGATGTCAGTATTTCTTGAACTCCAGCGCCACCTACTGAATGGATATAAAAGTCAAGTCATTTCTTATGTCAGATTAATTGTCAGGCAGTTTTTGTACAGCTTCTCCTACGTCTCACATCAGTGTGGATGCTGACAGCACAGAAATAAACACCGCTATCATTCTGCTGCAAGTCATTCACAGTAAGAGCCCCGTTCTCAATGGTTTCTTTGGTGGCTGAATATTTGTTTTCAGGTATCCCACCATAGTCAGGCTTTCCACCAAATGCTGTGTAGACTATGAGGCTCATGGTCTCTCCTGGTCTTTGAATATACCAGTACATCTGAGTATAACGTGTATCTTTGTTGTGGCTGCAGTTCATCTGTGCAGCTTTATTGAGAAAACTCCAGCCGATTTCAGGATATTGAATCACATCCTGAGAATGACCTGTGGGAAAAAAAAGTAATTCTGATCATTCTTTGAGAAATTTCCTTAAGACATTACATTAAAAAAAAATGAAAGCCTAGGAATTTATTGCACGGTTAATATGTCCATGTACCTTGAAGCCACAGAGATGAGACGACAAACATTATGAGCACTTGAGCAATCATAGTGATAATCTACAAGCAGATGCAGCGGATGCTGTACATATTAAAACCTGCTGCTATTTATAATGGTAGGTGGAGGCTACAGGCATTACTTCATTTAATTAATTCACTGTAAGAACCTCCCATTTCAGTATAGGATTAGATTATTGGTTAGACTATAGGTGCAAGGACATGTTAAATGGTAATGTGCAGGTCTGGCCTTTATTTGCACTCCCATTTCTTGTTACATTGAATGCAGGCTCTAGAATGAATTCTGAACTGCATCACAGACATACTGCTACCTCATGAAAGGACTTTAGGGAAGAAAAAGTCCTCAAGACTCTGTAAAAAGAGCTTATTTGTATTTCTTTTAAGCTACTGAGTATGCATTTGCCCTTTAAAATGTCCTTCTTAACAAATGTAATGTTTGGGACTAGTTATACATGACATGCAGCTTTTTAAATAGACTTACATGTAGGAGGAGTATGTTCAGTTTAAAACCATCCGCTTTGATCATTTGAAGGGTCTAAGTTTATGTACAAAGGGGAGGGGCTTTCAGTTCTAGCTCTAGCTGCACAGCAATGCACTGCAATGTGCTCAGGTGTCTTTGGACCACTTTAGGTATGATACCCTGTTAAGTTTTCTAATTACACACTGCATGAGTATGTAGTTATCTTTCTATGGACACAAACCAAGCTAGACTATGTCTTTAGGTTTTTGGAAAAACTTTCCAAGATGTTTAGTAGACTTTAACACCAAGAAAAACAACTGGAAAGAGAGAAAAAGTTTAGATGATATGAAGTGGGATTCCTAAACCATAAATGTGATGAAATAATATGCTAAAATAAACTGGATGTCATCATGATGAGCTCCTGTATGAAAGCACAACATTGGGTGACTCGAATATTTGCCAGTTGTTTGATCATTGAATTTTTTGAGCCCAGCGCTACCTACTGGCAGGACATAAAAGTCAAGTCATTTCTAGTGTTAGTTTAATAGTCAGTTTTTATATAGTTTCTCCTGCTATTTCTTTGCTGACTCAGTGTTTGTTTTTAAAGGGTACATAAGACAATGAGGCTCATGGTCTCTTAAAACACTTTGTTAGTTTTTATTTTCAGTGTTCCCACCATAATCTGACAGGTGCAAGAGCCTGTGAGCTGTAAGCGTGAAGTGGTTTTTGTATTGAGGATTATTGTTATGTAGCACTGTGTAACTAGCAGCACAGAAGTAAACAGCACTGCTGTTCAGGGTGAGATCTTTTATTATTAATGTGCAGGTCTGGTGTGGATTTGCACTCCCTTTGATTTCGACCCTCCATCCAGGCTCTGGTGCTCCTTGGCTTACTACTATGTATCCCAGGAAATGAAGCTGTTTGCTTTTTGTTTGCTTGTACCAGAGGATCCGATCATAGCCAGCTATAGTATGTAAACAGTTGATTTCAGCTGTTTGTTCTTGATTTTTATACATATTAGCTGGTGTCTGGAGGACTTGGTCATTGAGTGAGGTACCTGTGAAAAACATCAATAAAAACTCCACAACAATGTAAAACAAGGGGTATAAGATAAAATTGTGGAAAAACTGAAAAGAGCGCATTACCTGACACAAGGATAATGTTAAAAGATATGCAGAAGAAAGTGATCATCATGTTGTGTTGCATGTCTAAGGAACAATCTGCTGTGCTTTCATAACTGTACATTCAGCTGTTGATCATTTATATGTCCTTTCTGGTAAACCCGCCCATCAGGAAAATTGGCAGTGATGCAGTGAACTCTGAGCAGCCAGTATATTTTAGACGTAGTGCCATCTTACTAAAGGACTTAAAATAACAAAGACCTGAACCGAAGAGAAATTGGTAACAGAATGATGAGTCAGAACCTTATGGAACTTGTCCCTCCACCAAAAATATATTTTTAAAGAGTGTTTAGCAGTACATTTACACCAGAATACAGAATGCCTTTTCAAGTTATTAGTAGAAGGCATCATTTTGTCTGTATTAAAATAAAGCATGGCTTTAGAAGTGATTAGAAACTTTAATAACTAGTGGCTGTATGCTTTTAGTAACTGGAATTGGATCACATCAAGTGGGAGGAGTTTTATCCTGCAGAAACCGTCATATTTGTGTTCTGTGAATGTTTCTGAGCCTCCTGAGTAAAAGTGGCGTACTGAAAGATTTATTGGCTTACTTTACTGTAGATGGTGTTAAAAATTCAAATTCATCTGTGGCTGAAAATAACCAGAAATTACAACTAGGTACATTGCACAGCCTTTAAGATTTGGGAATTGTAGTATTTCATGTACTAACATCACTGCATAAAGAGGTCTTTGGAACTCTTACTACCACAAAAGGGACGCCAAACGTTAGTAGCAAAAAAAAAAAAAAATTAGTCAAATGAAGCAAAGCTGCTCAAATTCTTTGCTATTTGCAGATTTCTTCCTGTTTATGTAAGCAGTACTCACTCTAAATAACATGAATACTTAAAAGACTTTAGAAATAGGGATATAGTACAGTTTTATACAAATCGATCAAACCACAAAACAACCGATAAAGCAGGTGTTTGAGAATGAATGTGGAGTTTTTGTGAACTTCAGAGAGACTTTTTGTCACAGTGCATATCGAGCTGCACAGTAGTACACTGCACTGTGCTCATGCTGTGCCACTTTGACTATCAGAGAGCCATTTTTTCCTGTATTGCCACCCAGATTTCCATTTATATCGAAATGATCTTTATATTGGTCTTGGTCAAATGTGACAGCTTGGTAGTATAAAAACCCAATGAGTTTAGCTATCTCTCCAGGCTGCTGTTGGTACCAGAGCATCACCCTGTAGTCAGTCTTTTCATGGCTGCAGAAAATCTGCACTTTGGATTCAACATTTGTGAACTTTGAGGGAGAGTGGCCGACCTCAATACCCAGACAGACACCTGGATAGAGAATGACAAAAGATTATATTTAAATAAAAGGAAATGAAACATTTAATAATAATGGATTGCATTTATATAGCGCTTTTCAAGGCACTTTACTATTCATTCACTCTCACACACTGGTGGAGGCAAGCTATGGTTGTAGCCACAGCTGCCCTGGGGCAGACTGACAGAAGCAAGGCTGCCATATCGCGCCATCGGCCCTTCTGGCCAACACCAGTAGGCAGCAGGGTAAAGTGGCTTGCCCAAGGACACAACAACCAGGACAGAGAGCTCGGGGATTGACCCGGCAACCTTCCAGTTACAAGACGAGCGTCCCAACCCCCTTCAACTCTCTGAAGGGCTTATTGTATGCAAGCAAGGTGGTATTATCTGTCAAGCACCAAAAAAAAGAAAAAGATGATGAATGATGCTGACACTTTGTTGGTAAATTATCTAAGATTTTTAGGGATTTAAATGACCAATATTTGATGTCAAATGCCCACTGAGCTTTCTTAAAGTTTAAAAGGAAAGTGAAGTAAACCCCTACTGGCTGGAATCTAACCAAGAGGTGGGAGGAGTACTTAAATATCCACTTTGATTAATGGTTCTGTTTTGTCTTTAGGGGAGGGGTTTTCCTTTCATTGTGCATAGCTAGCTGCACAGTACTATACTGCATTGTTCTCAGGTGCCTTTAGATCAACAATAAAAAAAAGATGCATTCTTTTCTTTCTCTGCTCTCAAATCTCCAGTAATATGCAAGTGTTTCTCTAACAGTTCCTCGTTTTCTTTGCTGCTATAAAAAAAGTGTCCAAGGTGTTTCGGAGCTTGGTCTGAAGATGTTAGCATGATTAGCTCCTGTCTGAAGACAAAAATTGAGTGTCTCTAACATTTTGCCATAGACACTTGTATTAAAACCTTCCTCTTTAAAGGAGCTACTTCATGTTCTGATAGTACTTCCTGAAAATAGTCCCACCTATTGGAAGATCCTAAAAGTGAAGTGATTGATCAGATTAATTGTCATTTTTGAACAGATTCTAAAACATAACTTTGTTCACGTTTGTGTGGTTGGTCCATTTGGAAGAGGAAAAAACATTCAGGACGAGTGGAGAGCAGCGTGGAGCCAAGGTAGAAGAGAACAAACTTTAAAAAGTGAAATATAATTTATTTACAATTAAAAATGAGGAATAGACACAGACATGGCCAGGGGCAACAAGAATCAAAATATAATGATATAAAAATAAAATTCTAAAAAGCCAGGCAGAATATGCACAAATTGTTTAAAAACACTAAAAGTAATCAGCCAAATCATGTCGACCTATAACCTGAAACCTGAAAGAAGTTCTTTGAGAAACATTGTGGCTGCAAGGTACATTTTAATGACGTGAATGGTATTTATTATTATTTTCTTGTAATCCCTGAACAGGGAAATATATTAATGTGATGACTTATTGAGCAATCATAGTGAGACTACAATGAGATAGAGCACCTATTTCAAATGTTTGAGCCAGCTACATTTTATAATTGTAGGTGAAAGTTAAAGGCTTTGCTTCACAGCAAGGATCTCCTGTTCATAATTGTAATCGCAAGAAAAATATTGGTTAGCATACAGGTGTAAGGTGGTCGGAAGTGAGGAGGTTTTTGTATTGTGGATCAGTGATATGTAGCACTGTGGTATCTAGCAGCACAGAAATACACCGCACTGCTGTTCATGAAGTGATCTTTAATTGCCAGTGTGCAGGTCTGGTCTTTATTTGCATTCCCAGCAATTGTCACAGTCACTCCAGGCTCTGGATATGGGCTTGTTCCAAACATGTATCCCAGGAGCTGCAGTTGGCTGTTTGTTTGCTTGTACCAGAGGATTACATTATAGGTGTCTATACGGTGTGAACAGGTGATTTCTGCTGTTTGTCCTTGATTTTTATGCATATGAGCTGGATTCTGGTGGACTTTATCACTGTGTGAGGAACCTGTAAGAAATATCAGAAATCTTGAATCAGTATGAAATATAGAATGAGAATAAATCCTTAAAAACTGAAAAATTAACAGGAGTGCATTACCTGCCACCAGGATAATGTTAAAGCTTATGCAGAAGAATGTGATTATCATGTTGTGTTTCATAAATAAAATTAAGAACAGAGTAGTTCAGTCCGCTGTGCTTTCATAACTGTATATTCAGTTCTGCTGATATATGCCATTTCTTGTTAAACCCCTCCCACCAGGAAATTGAGTGGTGTTGCACTGAATTCTGATCAGCCACTACACTACACTACAGACATGCTGCCAGCTTATGAAAGTACTTACAATGGTATATTGTATTTTAAGTTACACATTTTCAATCTTTGTTAAATTTCAGAACCTTTCTATTAACTTTCAAACATACATACTGTTTAGAAACAGTATAAGTTAGTTCTTCCTTAATACAATTTTTGACTATAAATTTAGTTTCATGAAAAAGTTACATTTTTCTCAAGCTGTGCTTATGGACATGAGCTGTGGGAAGTCAGTGATGTATTTGGCTTAAAGAAAAATATTCTTATGTTTTGCGATATGTTTTTTGCCTTCATCTGCATGTTCTCATATTGAAATGTTTCACTGAGAAGCTACCAAATGCAAGTTCAGCACTAATTGTTAAACACTCGGCACTGCTTAATCTTTTATGGAATAATTAGACAACGGGCTCATATGGCCATTAAAATGTTTGCTTGTCAATTGTTTAATTACTCTTTAACCTTTAAAAATTGGGAGCTTATTATAGGTCTAAAATAGTGAATGTAGTGTTTTGTGAAACCCACTGAATTAAAGCTGAAAGGCAGCACTTTGGTGAGATCTTGTTTGTATTAAAATCCACTGTGTTGTTTTACAGAGGTACATTTACAAAAATCCTGTCATTGTCCAAATACATAAGGGCGTGTCGATTTCAGCCACAATTGAATTTGTTACAAATATTCAGTTAAGCTCTTTATATACCATTATTTTTACATGGATCATCTTGCTTTTGACATATTGTTATGTAATAAATATGTTGTCATTTTGACATCATTAGAACAAAATTATATAAAAATTGAAAAACAAAACCACAAAAGCAGGTGTTCCAGATCAGTCTATTCCCTTTCTTGTGTCAAACCACTAATGATTTTGGGCTGTGGAGTTTTTGTAAGGTTCAGAGGGGCTTTTTGTCACTGTGTTTCTCTAGCTGCACAGTAGTACACTGCACTGTGCTCTTTTTGAGCGACTTTGACTATCAGAGAGCCATTTTTTGCTGTATCCCCTCCCATATCTCCAGTTATGTCGAAATGATCTTTATATTGGTCTTGGTCAAATGTGACATCTTTGAAGTTTAGAAACCCGATGAGTTTCATAGCTGTTTGTCCGGGTGGCTGCTGGTACCAGAGCATCACCCTATAGTTAGTCTGTTCATGACTGCAAAAAATCTGCACTTTGGATCCAACATCTGTGATGAACTCGGAGAGAGACTGACGGACCTCAACACCAACACAGACACCTGGATACAGAATTTTAAAAAACAAACAAAAAATTTTGTTTAAATCATAACCATTTACATTTTTAGATCATTTTATGTTATACAAATAATGTATTACCTGTCAGACAACAGAAGAAAAGAAAACAAATCATCTTTATATTCTTTTGATTTGTTTTAGAGTTTAATTTTTAATTACTGGGATTCGACTGACTAACTGGGGTTTAAGGGGATAGTGAAATGATCATTTTACTGGCTGGGATTTAACAAAGAGGTGGGGCGAGTGTATTCAGTTTAAAACCATTCACTTTAATGGGTCTGAGTTTTTGTATTACAGGGAGGAGTTTTTTCTTCTCAGTGTGCAAAACTTGCTGCACAGTAACACACTGCACTGTGCTCAGGTGCCTTTAGGTCCACTATAAACAGAGAAGCGTTCTTTGCTTTCTCTCCACTCATATCTCCACTAATGTTAAGAGGATTTCTGATACCACTGCATGAGCCTGTCTTTTCATGGCTGCAGAGCAGCTGGTAATCAACATGAACACCATAAATAATATAAAGTAGGAATGATGAGTGTGATTACCAGTGAGCCTAAAACAAACTGAAAAATGTCGGCATGATGAGCTTCTGTCTGAGAACACTGAGGGACTCAAACATTTTGCTATGCACACTTTTACTGAAGCCCTCCTCTTGAAACCAGCTGCTACAGGTTTTGATATCGGTATTTCTTGAGCTCCAGCGCCACCTACTGGGAGAACATTAAAGTCAAGTAATCTCTAATATAAAATTATTGGCGAGCAATTTTTGTACAGCTTCTCCTACTTCTCACATCACTGTGTTTGCTGACAGCACAAAAATAAACACCGCTGTCATTCTGCTGCAAGTCATTCACAGTCAGAGCTCCGTTCTCAATGGCTTTTTTGCTGGCTGTATATTTATTCTCAGGGGCTCCACCATAGTCTGCCTTCCCACCAAATATTGTGTAGACGATGAGGCTCATGGTCTCTCCTGGTCTTTGAATATACCAGTACATCTGGAGGTGACCCTTATCTTTGTTGTGGCTGCAGTTCATGTGTGCAGCTTTGTTAACATAACTCCATCTAATTTCAGGTTGTTGAATCACATCTTGGGAATGACCTGTAAGAACAAAATATAATTTAATACTAATAATTCTCTCATTAAAAGAAAAAATAACTGTTTATCACATATGTTAAAATGTTCATGTACCTGGAAGCCACAGAGATGAGACTAAAAATATGGTGACTACTTGAGCAATCATAGTTATATTCTACAGTGAGGCACAGCTGACACTGTCAGTAATAAGCCTGTATAATGATGGGTAGCAATTAAAAGCTTTTCTTCACAATAAGGACCGCCCATTTCAATTCCTCGTTCTAACCAGAAGACCAATGTTGGTTGTGAACACAGGTGCAAAGGGCTGTAGGCTGGAAGGGAGAAACTGCCAATTGGAAGGTTTTTGTATTGTGATTCAGTGATATGTAGCACTGTGGTAACTAGCTGCACAGAAATACACTGCACTGCTATTGAAGTCGAGACTTTTAATTGTCAATATGCAGGTCTGGTCTTTATTTGCACTCCCTTCTATTGAGACGTTCAGTCCGGTCTCTGGAAATCCTTTGTTTGCTAACATGTACCCCAGGAGCTGCAGCTGGCTATTTGATTGCTTGTACCAGAGGATTCTGTTGTGGTTGTCATTGATACTCTGCAAACATTGAATTTTGGCTTTATCTTCAGATGTTTTATACATGTCAGCTGGTTTTTGGCGGACTCGGTCGCTAGGAGAGAGACCTGTTTAAAAAATCAGAAAAGAAAATACACGAGGCTTAATTAAATGCAATAACTTAATATACTGTGGGTTTTATATCAGCCAAATATATTAGATAATTTTATAAATTTCAAAATTGTCATTACCTGAAACCAGTATGGTGGTAAAAGTAGTGCTAAGCAATAAGACAAACATTTTATGTTTGTTAATCGTTAGTGGAAAAATAAGAGACTACAGTGTTGTTCTTATTGTCTTTGTTTCCTTCAGTTCATAAACAGTTATACTGGTAATTTCCAGCCTCCTTTCAAGTCAACCTGCCTATCAGCACACAGACATGAACTCATGAAATGGGTGGACTCGGATAAACCTCCTCCTAACGTTACAATCAAGTCAGCTACTGTGGGGCTGCACTGCCACCTTATGAAGGGAAGCAATATACCTGGCTTTAAGCTTGCATGTAGTGGAGGTTCATGCAGACATGGAAACCACTATGATAAGCAGTTGAAATGAAGCAGTTGCAATATTTATAACCTCCTTTCTGAGTAAGCCTTCCCCAGCAGTTTTGTGGGTGGTGTCACTGTGCATCCTCCTCCACCTAAATATCTCAATACAAATTCTTTATTTCAGATATTGCAAAGCAGGTGCATGGGCCTGTGAGCCGTTACATAGAGATCAAATAAAATCTAATAGAGAGGTTTTTGTATTGTGGATTAGTGATATGTAGCACTGTGGTATCTAGCAGCACAGAAGTACATGGCATTGCTACTCAGGGTGAGGTCTTTAATAGTCAGTGTGCAGGTCTGGCCTTTATTTGCATTTCCAGTTATTGTCACATTCACTCCAGTCTCTGGATTTCCTATGTTTCCTACCATGTACCCCAGGAACTGTAGATTGCCTTTTATTTGCTTGTACCAGAGGATTCGATCATAGTTGTCTATTCTGTGTGAACATTCAATTTCTGCCGTTTGTCCTTGTTCTTTATGCATATGAGCTGGAGTCTGGTAGACCTGGTCGCTTAGTGAGGAACCTGTGAAAAAATGTTAACAAAAATGTAAATCAAACAAATGTGAGAGAGAATCTTTAAAAAGTGTTTATTACCTGAAACCAGGATCATTTTAAAGCTCATATAGAACAAAAATATAATCATTTTTGTGGCATGCAGAATTCATGGATGTATTTCATCTGCGTTATTGCCTTTGTGTTTCGTAGCTGTCGCTTCTGTAAAACTGATATATCTGAATTAACCCCTCCCATTTGGAAATAAACTTTTTTTTTTAGGTGGGCAATTTATTCTGAACAGCCACAAACTGCTGACATACTGCCCCCTTATGACAGGACTCAAAGTAACAACAACCTGAACTGAACCCAGAAAAACCTGGTGTAACAGAGTGTTATTTGACAACACCGGCTGAAAACCTAACGGGAAGGTTTTGTAAGCTCTCCAATAGTGTGTCTAAATTTTCTGTTAAAATTTTGTCTTCTTCCTTTGTCAATGGCAGCCTGAAAAGTAGAATGATACGCTAAAAGATTCTGACATTTGGGACAGTGTTTAGCTCTTTTTACCAAGTTTCATGAATAAACCTCAAGCAACACCAGTGGGTCAAAGTTACAGATGTATTTATGTATCTTTGAGCTACATGCATACATTTAAAACATGCATCAAGGTAGTTACCATATTATGTCATTTCTCACCAAATTACATTTTTTTAACATATACAGTTTTGTTTTGAAAAAGTACATTTTTTTGTAGTATCCGCAAAGATTTGTATCATTTTAACGACTATGACATATGGTGGAAACATACTATAGTAACGTTTGAAATGTTTGGCTTAAAAAAAATCATTCTTGTACCAGGCAATAAACAGATCTCAAGACCAAAAAGTGATAACATACAGCAACTCTAACAATAAATAAATATAAATATTATATCATCATATAACCTGTTACTAAATGTATCACCTGTAACTTTTGCTGTTACAGAAGTATACCGCGCTGCTGCTCACTGTGAGATCTGTGAGTGTTAATGTGCAGATTTTGTCTTTATTTGCATTTCCAGCCATTGTCACATTAACTCCAGGCTCTGGGTTTCTTAGGTTTTCAAACATGTATCCCAGGAAATGAAGCTGTTTGCTTTTTGTTTGCTTGTACCAGAGGATTCGATCATAGCCATCTATACTGTGCGAACAGTTGATTGTGGCTGTTTGTCCCTGATTTTGGAACATATCAGCTGGAGTCTGGTGGACACTGGTGGTCACTGAGTGAAGAACCTGTGGGAAATGGATCACAATTAACCATAAATAACATAGAGAAGTACTGAAAAGAAAAAAAAACTTATCAAGACATAAAAAGTGAGTTACCTGAAACCCGTATGATATTAAAGATTATGCAGAAGACAGGTGTCATAATTTTGTCTTTCATAGTTTAATTTAAGATGGTCCTTGTAACGCCCTCTGTGCGCTATAACTGTGTGTGTGAACGTCTGATTTCTTATGTGTGGTTAAACCGTCTTATAGATGGGGTGAGGGGTTGGTTCATTAGGTGGTGCCATAATGCATTCTTTGCTTCCTGAACTGCCACTATACTAAAGTTCTGCTGCTACTTAAGGAAAGTAATCAAAGTATCACCATACTGGACCTGAACTGAGATCCAGAACCCTGGTCATCCACTAGAATATATATATTTTCATCTATTTTCCTGAGCTCTCTGGTTAGCTGTTTAAATGAAGATACAAGGTTGGATATTATGTGAAATTATGGGTTGACTAATTGGTTGTTCAGTAATTCATAATTTAACAGGGCGTTTACTTTTTAACATATAACCAGGGGTGTTTGGAAAGTCTTTTCTCATTGTAAATAATCCTTTGTTGTTTACTCAGCTTGTCTTTGTCTAATATTAACATTTGTTTGATGATAAGGAACATGTAAGGATGACAAATATGCATATGATAATCGATAATAAAAAATAAATACAGTGCATAATGTAGAATGTAAACCTGTTCAGATTTTTAAAATTGTCAAGTTGGTTTCTTTGAATCTGGATAAAATGATTGGCATCCATACACTTACGCATTCTCCTCACTTAGTCTACAGCAGGAGGCGTGGATCACCCTGAACAGGTCGCCAGTGTATCGCAGAACTAATACAGAGAAACAGATACTGTAAGTCACATTTACACCTATAGGGCGATTTAGAATCCTTAATTAACCTAACCCTACTAGTTGCATATCTTTGGACTGTGGGAGAAAGCAAGTACCGGGGGGAATGTTTAAGGAGCTGTAAAGAAAAGGCATCTGGACTCCTTTAGGTTGCTTGGAGACGTTTCACCTCTCATCCGAGAGGCTTCTTCAGTTCTAGGGTCAAATGGTTGACAGTCCCATATTTAAGCCTTGTGGGAGTGTCCCTCACAGAGGGACACAGGATCCTCTACCTAATCACACGAGGCGTGAAAACGGGTGTGGGTCTCAATCAGCCATGGTTTCGGGTGAGCTTAGTGTGAAACCTAGCCCCACCCTATCATGCGATTTCCAGAGGTCAGATTGCCCAGGATGTGAGTGGGCGTAAAGGCGTCTGGGAAGGCATCGTAGTCTAAGCTCCTTAGACTACGATGACCTGGATGACTGAGAACCTTCACAGACATACTGGGGGAATGTTAACTTTATATGTTTTCCCCATGTGTTGGCATACGTTAGTATAACTAAGCAGAGTGACAAATAAAGATGATCATTTTAATGGGCACTACTTTTTAATGAAGAACAGAACTGAAGAGAGATTGATCAGACCAGCTGTGATCAATAATTGTGCTCCTAAACTTAAAAAACAAGAGTGTGTGTGAGATGGGATTTGTGAAGTTGAAGAGCTTTATATGATCTTATGATCTGTAGTTGTACTTGAGGTCCCCCTACAGTACAGGAAACAGTTGTGCAAACCATTCCGTGAGGTTTTTGTTCAGCTTTCACATGAGTCTGTATCACTGTGCTCACAGACTGCACAGAAATACCAGCCACTGTCTTTTGGCTGCAGCTTCTTCACTGTAAACGTCCCATCGTGAGCCTCAGTCTTTGTGGCTGAGTATTTCTCTTTGTTGAATTTTCCAAAGTCGTGATCAGATTTTTTAGCTGTTGTTGTGAAAACAATCAGTTCCATATTTTCTCTTGGTAGCTGTCTGTACCAGTACATCTGATAATAGGAAGCACCCTTGGTATGGCTGCAGTCCATTGTTACATTATTACCCTGTTGTTCCCACAGCATGGAGGTTTGTGTGACATCATTGGCACCAGTTAGACCTGTGTGTAGAACAATTCAGTTAATAATGAAGCTGTTTAGTAAAAAACTTTTAATCATAATCAGTTAT